>SDVV010008782.1:0-17040 GCA_016164225.1 Gammarus roeselii
CATCATCATAAGCATGATGCCTCCAAGACGCTGTCACCAAATATACCCAGGGCTTCCTCTCAGCCGCACGACAGCTTAAGATGGAGGCACGCGATACCTGTTTCATCACGCTGCAGTACAGGTACGAACACGATGGGCATTCCCCTGACAGGTACTGTACTCCATTCACAGTGGCAGCTCAGTCTCACCTCTGCACCGCTTGCGAAAGGTTCTACGGTCATTCGTTCCCCATAAGGTGGGATATTAACGCGTTCATATACATATTTTATTGGTGTTACGATACGTGTTATTGTGGATGTTTTTTTAGGTGTGATGCTCATTTAGATTGTTTCCATGCTAGCAGGTTATGTATATCCACTTCATGTTATTTACCTGTCTTGGTCCCTGTCAGTTTTGCACTTCTCTCTCATACGCCCATAACAGCTTCCCAGTGGGGTGGCACTACCTGAACTGGTCAGACCGGGGAAAACATGTTTCATCTTGTTACGGTGTGATTTATACAGTGATCGTAAACCAGTGATGCGTTATTTGTATCAGCGTGATGATACGTGTTATTGTAGATGGATTTATGTGTGATGTTTCCGTGGTACTAGGGATATATTTATATTCCATGTTATTGTGCTAGTCATAACCCCCTGTCAGAATTGATTTCTCACATGGTCATACATGTTGGTTGGTATGTCTCACACCGTCCCACAACTGATACGACCGGGGAAACGTGTTTCATCTTGTTATTTCGCGTGTTAGGTTATGCTGTGATTTTGTTCAGTGATCGAATACCAGTGTTTCATTGTTGTATTGGTGATACTGTGTATTGTAACGTATCCCAAAATGCATCTATCTCATCGTCCTTCTCTTCAATTTTCAATACTTTATTTTTATAGAATGACTTAGGCATTTTATCCAGGAATGTTTGAATGATTGAATTTGCGTCAGGAGTTATTACTGTCTTATTTACCAATAAACTTTTTAATAGATCAATTACATGAACACGGCTTTGGAAATTGGGATGGCTAACGAACCCGTTCGATTCAAATATAAGTGCCGAGTTAGTTTTAAGATAGTGTAGCAATTCTGGGGATAGTGTCTTAACAGCGGGAGGTAATGTAGCCGTATATATTACTGCAACATCATCGTTATTTTGTGACTCATTCTGTTTGATCGTTTCCTGTGTGGCCTCTGTAGATACGCTATTGCGATAGAGTCCGTTACTAAAATTAAATAATTTTAGTGATATTTCAGGCGATGTATTCAAATCTAGCATTTCGTCTTCACGCCAACTCAATTTTTGACTGTGATACGTTCTGCTAATGTGTGCTATTTCTGGCCCTGTTGTGATAGATATGGGTAACGCGCTACCGCCCATATGAGTTGTTGTAAGCTTATCCATCTTGGATTTTGGAACAAGGTAATAAATCGATTCATCCATAGGTTATTTTTGTCAAAAAACTGACTGCTGCAGGTAATAGAAAATTTAACAGAAACCCTGCACGCACGGTTGATAATGTTTTCCTTTGGGCCGCGGAAAATTTACTGCCAGATGATTTCCTTCCTAATTGTTTTATTATAGAATTGAATTTATTTATCCGTGACTTGGCTAGTTTATCACCGACCAATTTTCCGCTCTCTATATTTCTAAATATTTCGCAGATGATCTTAACTTACTTATCACTTAAATGTTTGACGAGTTGACTACGTTCGGATGATTTTAGTTGATTTATTTTAGTATAAAAATTAAATTTTCGTTTCAAAGTACGTTTATCACACATCACGACATAACGTTTCCTACAATAATCCACATAGGTTTGCTGTCTGGATAATCAGTATATAACACGTAGATTTGCTTTCTTCCTCGTTTAATTCGGGTCTTCAATACCTTGATGGCATAAATATCAGGTTTGTCACACTGTACTAATTTCTGCCTATAGGCAAAACCTTTGATGGGTTCATCAGTATCGAGTAATGTTTTTGATTAACACGCGAAATACGAAACACTTCTTTTGTGAACTTTGGTTCGTGTCCTCGCCTAAATGTCTTGAGTGTGGGATCACTGCACTGTAAGCGTACGTACGCTCCCACCTTTAATTGTATTCTGGGCACTTGTATACTTTTACGTCGTATTTTATACATTTCCGTTAGCAAGGCTCGAATTTGCTTCGGATCGTTCAACAAATAAACGTCATATAGGGTCCGACCCATTAATGATGAATGTTGTGTCATATTGTGTGTCGTTACAAGTGTTTGCAAATCATATATATAGCGTTCAGTCTTTTTTGCATGCATATATTTTCCCAATTTAAGTTTTATAGTCCGTATAACGAGTTCTGCTGGGGAAGCTTTGATAATCTTATTGTATGTGTAATAAATGGAAATGTTTATGCTAACATAATATGCTCTGTTGTTTCTATTTGTAAATTCACTGCCCGGACATATACTCGTATAGCTTTGATGTAGAGCCTTCACGCTAGAGTACGACCCAACAGCCTCCGGATTGTAGTAGACACTCTCCATTCTAATTCACTACTACTCTCAAATCGGGTGTATATTATATTTTAAACTGGCAACACTTGTTCAAATTCATGTCCTGCAATTTGAGATCTAATAAAAAGTTTTGAAGTACTTGGTTACGTGACATCAACCGAGCTATGACCGTATGGTTTTGGTTCATCATGTAGGTTGTACAACGAGATGAACGATTCAATCTTATCTTTTGCAAGAAATGTGTTACCGAAATAACGTAATTGATTGATTTCGCGCATGCGCAGGATAAGAAAATGTGTGGTATTCAAAGATATTGTGCGATGGAATGGATTTGAGTGAAAGAGTGATTGGTTTAAATATATCGCACTGATATTTGCATGCCTGCCCCGACAAAACACAGATGCAATAATACGTAGAGACGCTGACTCCATTATAAAGTCATCGTAGACAACAAGTAGTTT
This sequence comes from Gammarus roeselii, assembly GCA_016164225.1. Classification (NCBI taxonomy): domain Eukaryota; kingdom Metazoa; phylum Arthropoda; class Malacostraca; order Amphipoda; family Gammaridae; genus Gammarus; species Gammarus roeselii. Next base: position 2,943 of record SDVV010008782.1, read on the forward strand.
ACATGTAGGTTTCTTCGCTTATTCATCGAATGCGAGTGGTCCTGTATGAATTTTTATGTTTTCATGTTGTCTTACAGGAAAGTGCTCTGATCCTGAAACGACGACCTCATCGAAACTATCAATGTATTTACTAATTATTTTTCCTACAAGGACGCTCTTCCCGCTGGATGAGAACCCGCTCACAAACAAACGTGCTTGTTTGGCGAAGAGGTTGATGTCCGCAAACCTAACAGTCTCCATTCTGCCCAACAGGCAATCGGCAACTAACTATTTTTCAATGAACCTTTTATTTATATACATTTTTTTCAATGAATCTCTAATTTATGTATTTTTTTCTATCTTTTTGCAGATGTATTCCATCAATGACAGGCTAAAGTCAAGGACCCGTTCTGCATCACCAGGTAATTTTTACATCTCTAATGTCGATATGCCAATATGTTTGACATTATTCAATATTTTTCCGTATATATTTTTTCCAGCAATTGACATTATTGTTCCCGTATATTTATATATTTTTTCCAGCAATTGATTTTAATCTATTATCATTTCTCAACAGATCATGGTAACAACTCGATCTCAGGTGAACCAGATCATTCCGGAACTTCAGGAATGATAAGGTATGTTTATCGAAAAATTTCGATGTATATATATTTTTCTGGACACTAATTATTTTTCCATGTTATATATTATTATATATATATATATTATAATACATACTTTTTTTCCACTTGCAGACCGACGCAGCTTCTTCCAGCGTATCCGATGTCCGGTCATAGGCCAAACTATCGGGGTGATCCGATGCCTAGTGACCCCAACTACCAGCGGCATCCGCCGCCTGACTGGTCGTAACCTTGACAGCAGAGCCCGCCATGGCAGAGAGAAGCATACGCCCAACAGACTCGACCTTATCATCCATCAAGATCCTTTTACCAAGTCGGGCATATATAAAGGTTAGTATATGAACAAAGTTGTCTTCCTTGTTCATATGTTTGAATACGATTTCCTCTTGACTGAGGAAGCTACCTATTAAGTCAGGACTTGTGCATTTTGATTTAATGTCTCCAAGCGATAAATTTGATTTTGTTAAAAGTCATATTCAAAAACATTGAATGATGGTAGAGTCGTTGACAGATTTTTTTTAGCTTCGATCGATCGTCATTATCGGTAAAGTGATAATGTATCTAACACCTCAGCGGTACCCTACCGATGCAGGCAAACAGGTTGCAACATGTATCGTTTACTAATGTATAAAAGAGCGTGTGATGCAGCCTAGACATTATTTGTGCTCATGATCTCGTCGACGTCACACCTTTCTCGCAAAATGTAAGTAACCAGTCCATTTTTTATTTTAAATATATCTTTGCTATTTGTGTATTGTTTTAACCGTGCGTTATTTGTCAATGTAGTGTTTTCATTCTTGCAGGATGAATCAAAACGATATGACGGATGCGCCATTGTTGGAGGATGCAGGGACTAGCCCTAGCGTCGCAATGTCCACAATTCCTAGTTTCGCAATGTCTGCAATGTCCGCGAAGCCTAGCGCAAGCCCGCAACGCGCTTCAGCCCCCAATCCATCTTCGGAACAACGCGGAGTTCAGTCAACTGCTCCGGATCTACCCGGAGTTCAGGCTACTGTTGAGCCATCCGTCACTCAGTCTACTGATGCAGCGTGTTCTGTTGAGGCTACTGCTCCGGAATTACCCGGAGTTCAGGCTACTGTTGATCCATTCATCGCTCAGTCTACTGATGCACCGTCTACTGTTGAGGTGTCTACTGTCGAGTCGGGAGTGGCTATATTTCACCCACCAACCTCTGAAGGTATATATTGGACCAGCATTTCGTAACATCAACATTTATCCCAATCACTGAACACGTCAACATATCATCCTTGATAACATTAGGATGCAGGGGATTAGTGAAGCATATTGAACCAAAATTAGGAACATTCCAGAGACTCCAATGCACCGCGAAGGTTAAAATGGGGAAAATCATGGATTATGCATCTATAGAAGAGAAGGATTGGATATTAAACACAAAAGCGATCCAGCTAACAAAAACAGTGGATTTAAGTGAATTGATTGAGGATCTCGGGGTAGATACACAAATTAAATTAGAAAAACAGGAGCTAGGAAGTAGTGGCTGGAGCATTAATACAGTAACCGCTGTTGAGTTGAAATTCTACAAGACAGGGACTAAAGGAAACAAAACGAATGGGTAGTTATGTTCCTTGGCCCAAAAATTGTCCAGGCCAGTACCATATTGTCAACATCAAAACAACAAACAATAATTGAATCTTGACAAGCATGATTACCCATTTTCTTTTACCTGAAAATACAAATCTCTCAAATGATAGACGACAGTCGGAGTTAACTTACATCCCATACAAAAACACTTATTTTAATTTTCCTAAACGCTCATTAAACAAACCTGTGGCTTTAGAAGATTTACCAAACATAGAAAGAGATTGTGATGTCAACATTAGACTGTATCAGCTCACTAAAGAGAAAGAAGGTTACGGGATGGTTAGTGTATATAGAGGAAGTTTAGAGGCCAGTGAGGAGCGCACGATCCATTCAGTGCAAATCTTAGATGCTAATCATGTCGCACTCAATCCATGTTTCTCTACATTTATGAAAACATTTAGACATACGAGCCTAAGAGAAAACTTTTATTGTTCATACTGCATGCAAGGCATGCACGGAAGCAAAAAAGATGGTCACGTTAAATTATGTTCGTCCACTACAGGCTTGCAAAACATCGGTATGCCTGAAGAAGGGGAAAAGAACCAATTCTCAGCCATACATGCAACAATGAAACATCCTGTTGTATGTTATTATGTCTGTGAATCTGTGCTGGAGCCCACCCAATAGGGGAAACATGTAGTCAACTTACACAAGTTGTGCATGAACAACCATACTCTTGTGGATAAAGACGGGAAAATTGTACAGCACAAAGTAGTCGATTCGACTACAGTTCCCCTTGAGGAGATGGAAACACATCTTGGTAAGATATGTTGCTGAATTATAATGAATACATGTCAACCTTACTATTGTTCCCCATCCCCGTTCTCACCAAACAAGAAATGAAAAAATATTGCGTAAGCAAAACATGTGAATGCTGCGGAGATGTTTTTTGGAGAAAAGGGTAAAAAACGTGTACGTCACCATAACCATTACGTTGAGGGGGTCTTCGACCCCAATAAAGAGGTAATAACAGGAAACTACATAGCGGCTCTTTGTTCTAATTGTAACATGAGAATAAAGGAGAAACTCAGGTTCATGCCTTGTATTGCTCACAATGCATCCGCCTATGACATGAGCTTCATACTGAGAGGATTGGACGTTGAAAACTTTTCCAAAATAAATGTTTTGCCAAAACAATCAGATCAAATGTTCAGCATCTCTGTCTCCTTGAACGATGCCACGAGCAAGTACGGTATCAAGTTCATCGACTCGTTATCATTCCCCAACTCAAGTTTAGACAGTCATGCCAAAAATCTTAAAGTTAAGTCTCGGATACAGTGACACTTCGGTTGTTGTCGCCACTTCGGTTGTTGTCGCCCCTCGAAAAGGACATTTCTGCTACGAAGCCATCACATCGGACTCTGTGCTGGACCAAACTGAGATCCCATCGCAACAAGCCTTCTACAGACAACTTCGAGGCAAAGAAATGCTGAAGTGATCGAAATGTGGGAGGCAGCAAACTGCAAGACGTTGCGTGATTACATGATCATATACCTGCTCAGCGACACGCTGCTGCTGGCGGAGGTCTTCCAAAAGTTTAGGGAGACCATGACACGCGACTATACCTTGGACCCCGTCCATTTTGTGATCGTCCCTGGCTTTGCAATGCAAGCCGCCCTCTACGGAGAAAAGATGAAATTGGCGCTGGTCAAAGATATCGATCTCCTCCACTTGATTGTCAAAAACACACGAGGCGGATTCGGGATGTTAACGAAAGGTCTTACCAAGATAAACAATCCCCGATGCAAGGACTATGACCATACATTACCCGTGTCTTCAGCAGCAACGTGGGACTTTAACAGTCTTTATGGTGGATGCTTGAGCAGACCCCTCATTATTAGCGAAATCCTCGAGCTCACACCGGAAAAAATTCAAGCATTCGACTTGGTAAACACAGACTGTTCTGGCGAGCATACGTACATTGTCTGCGTAGATGCCCAAGTCAGCGATGAAGTTTTATGAATAACAGATGAGCTGCCACTCCTGCAACATCACAAAGAAATTAATTTGGACGATGTTTCACCCCTCACAAAAAAAATCTTGGCTTGTTGCTAGCCATCTACCTCAAACTGACTACCTCGTGGCCCTGGAACTTCTCCAAGTACTCCTCAAGCAAGGACTGGAAGTCACCAAGGTTCATCGAATTTTTCTCATCAAGCAGGAACCGGTCTTCAAAACATTCATCATGAAAAAAATATCCAGAACGTCAGGAGTCTACGAACTCCTTTGAGAAGACCCTGTACAAGCTTTCATCCAATAGTATATACGGTAAGCTGCTTATCAAAGGTCGTGGCAAAGGTCGTGTGCACCCCCAATGAGTGCCAACCCACTCCTAAAGAACGGCTACGCCATCAGTCCCGAAACAGTCATCATGATCCTCAAGCAAAAAAATATCCGAATGGTTCATCCACTCCAAATTGGATTCTTCGTGCTTGAAGAAGCAAAAGCAAAAGTCTACAGCTTCTTCTATGACACACTGAAACCACGCTACGGTGACAACGAAACGCTCATCTACTCAGACACTGACTCGTTGCTAATCCAGTTCAAAGGCGTGGCCGACATTGAAGCGGAAATGCGCAAAGCTCCCCTGGCTGAATCCATGGACTTCAACTATCCAAAATATCATGCCTTGTTCGATGAATCCAAGACAGGGCAGCTAGGACTATTGAAAAGCGAAACAGCTGATGACTACACGAGTGAAATCATCTGCTTACAACCCAAGTGTTACAGCATGTTGCTTGAGTCCGACGCAACAAAATCGGCTGCTAAAGGTGTCAATTACCAAATACAGGCCAAAATCAAACATGAACAATACAGAGATATACATAACCAGAAAACACGCACACACTTTGAGACAATACACAACATTCGTGCACAAGCATGCCAACTCCAAACTGTACGCAGTATCAAAAACTGCCTCAGTAAATTTGAGAATAAGCGGTACTCTCTCGACGCATGCACAACTCTTGCCTATGGGCACCCAGACATTCCAGAAAAATCCATTAAAAATAAACCCTCCGTCACTAAAAAGAGGGAGCGATGTACCTTGGCTAATGAAATCGATGAAGAAATAATTTAACATGGAAGAGACGCAAGCCGGGTGAGACCGTCTTTGGCGAGTACACTCGCGATGAAAGCAGCTCCACGTCTACAGGATTTATCCTCTAAATATTCTTATAAATGTAAATAATCCTTGTATGTGAATAAAAATAAATAAAAAATATAAAAGTTGTTTGATTGTCCTTGTATTAAGAGTATATATTGTTGTCTACAAGCGGTTTGTTGTCAGTATGACGTAAGACCCAGTGCAGGTTGCAGGAACCGGAGGACTTTTTCGTCTATGTCTCATCGCTAGGCAGTAGCCAATTGTATCAAAACAATACGTCATCAAGTTTTACAAGCAGTATTTATCCAGGTATAGAGCTACAGGGAGAGTGGAGCGTAGGACTTGTAGAAGTTTTCTATAATGATTGGTTCAAGATAAAAAAGCATGATATACAGTATAACATTGTAATCTACATAGGCTATTTGAATGCTGAAAATGAACGAATCGGGCATGAAAAAGCTTTGTTTATTCCTAGTGAGAATATCTCAGGCAATACATTGGAAGATTACATCTCCGAGCTAGAAATCAATATAAGAAAAAGTCTGATAAGCAAACAAATCGTTAGAGATGAAGAAAAATTGTTTGAATATGATAAGACCACACGACGCATAAAGTTCAATGCCTTTATTCTACAAAACATGTCGCAACACAAATATACTGAAGCTACGGTGAATTGGTACTTTGTCGGAGAAAGATCGGCTGATTTAATGGGTGGAGCGATATGTAAATATCATGTCAGTGAAGGTGACGTAAGCGAAAGAATGTCCTTTATGAACGGTAATGTACGCTACATAAACGTTTATGTCGATATAATTTCACGTAGTTGCATGGGCGACAAGCAAGTCAATATTCTTGATGTTATTCCTATTAATAACTCTTATTCATTTACAAGCGCCCATGTCATATATAAAAAATTACAGCGTAGTCACATTGATTCCATTTCCATCGATCTACGAGATGGTGTTGGCGGTAATATCCCGTTCAAGGATGGTGGATCTAGGCTAATGCGTATTGCATTTTAAAAGAAGCTAGACTCTTATAAATATAACGCTGGATATAAAAAATGTCATTTATGATCAAGCAATCATGAGGGTGGTATATGCATATCCGTCGTACAAACAATACAAGGTTTTATTCGCGAAACGTGACAAAATACGCGGTGGAAGTTTACATGATATTGACAGATTCAAAAGTCCGATATCGTACCAGAGAGGTAGCGGTTTCTTCTCAACCATAGCCAGTCCTGTAAGACGCACATTGCCTTTTCTACGAAAAACATTACTGCCTGCAGCTGCCGATATGGCTCGAAACATTGCACACGATTTCTCGGAGCAGAAAGATAGGCGACAATCAACAAAGGAACATGGGGTTGCTACACTCAAGAATGTTATAAAGAAAACCCTGGTTGTAGGTAATATCACAGGAAAAGAAACGAAAAATCTTAAATCGAAGAAGAATCATGGAAGAAAGATGGAGCCGTGCCTTCCATTGTTTAATTACTAACAAATACCAGTGTTCATGTACCAATACCGTTAGTTACGGGGAAGGTTCTAGACAGACAACATGCTTGGTGGATCATCTCTCAGCATGACAGGGCTAGAAGCCCCTACGGAAAACTATGAAATGGGGGTGATTGATATGTTCCCCTTCATCAATAAAAAATATTCAATCGAATCAAGTATCGAATCGAAAATTGAAAGAAACTATTCAAGTACAAACAGTAGTCTGTATGATGGTAGAATTGCCGATTCCTTTATAGAATTTCATATTTCAGGATTGGATGATGAAATGGTTGACTTAAGCTCGTTAACTGCAGAAGTGAAAATCCGTGTTAGAAATGCAGATGGAAGCGCATTGGCCGCCGCTACAAATGTTACACTCGTTGACGGATTCTTTCACGTATGTTCCAAAGTCACTCTCTATTCTTAAATGGTGTTCAGTGTGAAGGAAACAGTTATACAGGACTACTAAATAATCTCACCGCCTATAAATCGATGAAGAGCTCCGATCTAAATAATAGAGGGTTGAATATGATGTATAAATCATTGCAAACACCCATTCCAGATACCGTCGTCGCGGCAAATTTTACTACTCAAAACGAAAATGAGACATGGATTCAAGAAAATGTGAGTCATGGTATACATATGATGGGGATACTAAACTTTGACGTATCCGTTAGCAATAGTTATCTATTGGATAATGTCAGCGTAAATATACGTTTGGAGCTGGCAAAACCTATTGGCGTTCTTGTAACACATGACAATGAATAATACGTCTATTTAGTTGATTCATGTAAATTATGGTGTAAAAAAGTTGTGCCATACCCTACAGCTTTGCTTGCTCTTATTAAAGCGCTCACAAAAAAAATGACATGATTGAATACATGTTCGATCGACCTATTGTCAAAACAATCGTGTTTCCTACCGGTCAAAACTCAATCTCCATTGATTCCCCTTTCAACGGGGTTGTTCCACATAAATTAGCCCTGGTTCTCATTGATCAATCTGCACACAACGGAGCATATGATCGCAATCCAAATTACTTCCAGCATAATGATATCACAAACGTTATTGTTGATGAAAACGGAAACTACGTAACCAACATTAGATCATCGTTTCCCAGAGAGTGTGCCCAAGCATACCATCAAACCCTTTCGGCTCTAGGGAGGCGTAACAGCGCTCATCTCATCACAAGACAAAATTTCCCTGTAAAAATAAGTATATTTGTTATAGATACAAGACCCACCGACTCTGAAGATGTCATTAACCTAGAAAAACGAGCAAACATACGTATAACAGTGAACTGTGAAAATCCACCCACTACGAATAAGATCTTGTTCCTGGTCGGTTATACACTCGGTGTTATCCAAATAAATTCGGCAAGGAGGGTATTCCCCAACTTTCTACAGTAATCATGGATTATAATCAAATTGACCACATATCAAAAAGCGTTCCAATTATGAAACGTTGCTATATAGGATGTCTTGCGGAAAACAGAATGCCCATGCATCAAATGAATGGCTATATGATTGTTAACAGCGAAAACGATCCTAATAAAAGGAGACATTGGATCCTAATATTCAAAAACGGAAACAAACACTACTTTTTTGATTCCTTTGGGATCAATCCAAAAATATATGGAGGAAATATAGCATCGTATTATAAAATCCATGCAAAAATACAACTTGTACTGCAGAAATCAATCCAAAGTGATCTATCGTTGGTCTGAGGAGCTTACTGCCTCTACTTTGCCTATTATCTATGTCAAAATGTACCAATTAAAAAATATTCGAGCGATTCTCCAATAGCGAAAGTCGAAGAAATGATATCAAGGTTGAAAAATGCATCATGAACGTGTCTGGAAATCAACAATCGTGCAAGAAGAATATGTGTGGAGTCTTGTAAATTATTATGTAATTGTCAATAAAAAATATCTCATAAATGTATGTCTGTCAATATCCCCTATAAAAAACATTCAGAGGACACAGCAATGAACGTGCATTATGAACGCAACGAAGTTGCAATATCCCCACAAGCATTGAAATGCTAATAACCTTACGTAAATATATAACCCGTTAACATGTAAAGCTATCCGTTAGGTGACTCGGGGCACCAAACCAGTTCCGGTACCTTCCGCTCACGCCCTCCGTTTCTGCGCGAATGCCCCGTACGGGCCGGTTGAGTCATGGTTGCATGCACCGCGCCCTACTCCGCCCGGCTCTTTTATCCCGATCTATAATCCTTCACTAATCCGCGTCTTGTAGTACTTTACACTACTACTGTGCCGCTTTTGTTTTTTTTTATTCCATAAAAACTCGTATACTTTGTTACACGAAAACAGGTCGGAAATTTCCCGTCTTTGTCGGACAAGACGAAAGATGAAATTGAAATTGAATTATTGTGATTCCTCGTACATCAAATATTTAACTTTTATAGCAATAAACTGTGGTTAGAAATAGATTCATTGATCACCCGCTTGATTGTTTGTTGGCGTCCTCCAGGATCTATGATAAAAAACAGCGGCCTTTATACTGTTCGATAATTCAAAAGGATCTCGACGGTTTTCTGATGCTGACTTAAATTTGGTTAATAGTAGATCTTTGCATGGACGAATTATAATGAATCAGTTAATTTTAGCTTATCATTTGTGCTTTAGGACACTGAGGAAGCAACAGAGGTTAGTGTCATGTACGAACATGTAGTTTGCTGACCCCGAACATGTGCTCGAACATCTGCTCAAACATGAAGTTTTTATTTACATTCTTCAAAAAAAAAATTGAAGTGGAATAAAAAAAATTGTATGTACACTTTGGCCAATAAAAAACAAGATCTCCAATTTGAAAGGTGTCAGAAATATTGCATATCCAAAAAGAGTTATTGTAAATATGTGTAATTTTGCACCCTGAGATATGTTATTCCGAGAAATTCCTTTTAGAGACATTGAAGTCAGCATAAACAAGACTGCCGACATCGGAAAAATTGAAAATACTCGAAAAGTTGGATATTGAATTTTATGCATAACAGATTCTTGTCACGCACAACTGTAGATGAAGTTGAAAGATTATGAAATAGATAGTTGAAAGTCTTTAGCTGTTCGTTGTTTCCCGCGAGGGCTATCTCTGATATAACGGTATATATTTTGACCCGAAATTACTCATTACAGTGACTAGAAATATGCATTCCTTTTCACTATTAGTCATATTGTCTTTGTTCGTAGGGAAGGGTTGTCATGATATCTACGAGTTGCAACGAGTACGAAGAAGAGGTGACAGTCTTCATCAAGAGCTGTGAAGGTAGGTCTAAATTGATCATGATAAGAAAAGGATGGTATGTATTCATATGTTTTTTAAAGAGTTGAAACCGTTGAAACTGTAGAGCGCAGTGAGTACCTGGCAACTGTGATGTAGAAGTACAATCACTGTCCACTACAGATCATTCGTCAGGTAACACGCATCGTCGATAATATGGACAGTCATAAGTTATTTTTTGGCCTGTCAGAATCTGAGGTGTGTTTTATTGCTGGGATATTGGGGTAGACGGAAGAAAACTGAAATAGGCCAACAACGATATGAGTCCGTGTTGAGAGAAATCAATGTGTGATTTATATATTATTTTTTCGTCTCAACAAACTAAGTAAATTACCAATCTATTTGCATCGACGACCCAAAGATTAAAGTGCGATTTATTTCAGAAATTTTGTACACAAATAATACAAGACTTGCTGGCTTACGATGATAATTTACAGGAATTAAAAAGAATAATGCGTAGTTATAGGTGAAGTGTGACGTTTCCAATAGCCGTTAGTTTTTCCTGACGCAAATGACGAAACGTTCTAAATTCGAATTGTTTGTGGAAGCGCAAGAGGGATGACGGAAAACCGAATAAGAAAACAATTCATAATATACTCAGCATATGAAGAGCACGATGATCAATAATGTAGGTGACTTTGATCTGACGTTCGTCTAACAGAGGACCGAAACAAAATTAAGAAATTATCACCAGCAGAAGGCACAGTCTGAATGACCAATAATGTTGTCTTGTAGTGGACACCAACCAAAACAACAAAAAAGTTCAAATCAATATTATGATCAACTAAATTTTGAACTTGAACACCAGTAAACACCCCCTAAATTCAATGAGGTAAAAACAAATTAAGAACACCATTTAATGAATGATGTGAAGAACGTCGACTTCATATCAAGTGCGGTGCAAAGTTAATACCACTCCTCGTATGCTGCCGACTAGACGGTGCTCGGAAGAAAGAAGGATGGTGAATTACAGTAAGGTACAGTAACGAAGGAAACGATCGAAAAAGAGCGGAGGAAACGCTTGAAGAGGAGCGGAGTAAACGCTCGTCGAGTAAATGAGGAAACGCTCGAAGAAGAGCGGAGGAAACGCTCGGAAAGGAGCGGAAGAAACGCTCGAAGAGTAGATGAGGAAACGCTCGAAGAGAAGCGGAGGAAACGCTCGATGAGGAGCGGAGGAAACTCTAGAAGAGGAACGGAGGCAATGCTCGAAGAGGAGCGGAGGAAACGCTCGAAGAGGAGCGGAGGGAACGCTCGTCGAGTGGATGAGGAAACGCTCGAAGAGGAGCGGAGGAAACGCTTGAAGAAGAGCGGAGGAAACGCTTGAAGAGGAGCGGAGGAAACGCTCGAAGAGGAGCAGAGGAAACGCTCGTAGAGGAGCGAAGGAAACGCTCGAAGAGGAGCGGAGGAAACGCTCGAAGAGGAGAGGAGGAAACGCTCTTTGAGTAGAGGAGGAAACGCTCGTACAGGAGCGGAGGAAACGTTCGTTGAGTAACATAGGAAACGTAAGTAGAGTCGAGAAGAAAATAAGACATTTCCAATTGAAAGTTGGAACTGAAAAGTAAAATCAATCTTTATAACTTGATAAAATATTGTTTGGCAGAGTTCTTCCAGCAATAATTTATATTTATATTGCTCAATGCAAATACTAATATTTAAAATAGTTCATCTACCGAGTTACTTCCGTTCACGGTACATTCGACAGCGCATGAGTGGCGATCAAATTAGTGTTCAACACACTTGTGATCGTGCCTATGTTCTTCCTTGTATTGGATTAACTGTGTTCTATATAATTATCCATTGATTTGTTTCAATTTGAATTGCGGTACAAATATTTCGATTCATGATTGTTGGCAATGTACTGGATTTCCTTGCTTGATGGTCTAGTTTGGGATTCACCAAGTATGTTCCTTCTTGTTGCGGTAAGTGACTATCGTATGATATCAATATTTATAACTTCTTGAAATATATTATTTGAGTGTTTAATTTTACGTTTTGTGCATCTCTACTGCCCTGGACTGACATCAGGTTAATGCTTCTGGTGTTGCTAACTCTTTATGTACTGAAACCATTGAAAAGTGTTTTCGCATTCCTGTTTGAAACGTTTCATTTCTCGCTTCCATGAAATGCATTAGCTAAACTCCACGGCTACTCAAATTGGCCTACTTCTCTTTCCTTGAAATATTGCAATGTCATTCCCAGAAAACGGGAATAAAATACTAAGCCTAAGGCTTCAGTCAGCTCATTGTTTCTGGTCCGGCAAGTAAGCATACTAAGCAAACTTACCTTGAATTATTGGAGTTCAATTTAGATTGAAAACTTATACCTAATATAGAATGATAATTATTGGAGGTTCTAAAACGGAAATATAATATAGCAATGACACATGGGTTACTCTTAACCCAAACTTTGAATCGCTGCTCTCCCACTATAGTTTCTTTCGTCCACTCCAATATCCAAACTATGCAAAAAGAAATCCACCCGTCAGCAATTTAATTCGGCCCCGCTATATTTTAATGCGCTAGCAAAGAGTCTTTATCGGATAAATTGCTTCACCTTTTTTTGAGACTACCTTTTTTTCGTGAATTTGAAGGAAAATGTATTATGGCAAGAGGTTTTCTAAGCCGTCATAACTTTTAAAGCCGATTTATCAGGACAGCTACCACTGAGACTCTCCTGGAAAGCGATAATTATTAAAAACTCTAATTATGTTTGATGCAGCGTTATATTGAAAACCGTTAATATCAAAATCAAACCCTATAGTATAACGTATGCCGCGCGTCAAGCAAATAAGTGGCAAGGACAAATATTGTGTATGTTGGTACAGAAAACATTAAGCCAACGATATTGCTTAAAATAGTCACACTTTGACGACCAAATTTTATTAGATCACTTTGCTGCTAAGCGACGATCAAGGTTGATTGGATAACAGAGAACTCAAACATAATAACAGGACGGGGACATTTCGTTTTAATTGATCTAAGTATGCTGGATAAAAATAATTTCGCGTTGAAACCGAAATTAAATAATTGAAAACATTAACTTCAAATTAGTCAATTAAAAGTGTTTGAGAAGGATCCAAACCTCAAAATGAATATATTTTTCTGATCCTACTTGGCAATGATTTTATCTGGGTAAAATAAAGTAATGAGATGTTCGAGGATTGTCAATGCGAGGAAAATCAGAACCCGCCGAACTGGCGTGTTGTTGGGAGAAGATGACTGTTTTAAGCATCAGGCCTCGCAAGTAGCTACATGATACTGGGTTTGGATACAGTATTTTTCAACTGAGTCGAAAAATAATGTGTGTAATGAGGTGCAGGGTCCCGGGCATTTAAATGAAGCGAGGTTTGTGAAAAGAGGTAGTCATGCCAACAGTGTTGTTTGAGGATTAGGTGTGCCGGTGTGAGAGGAAGAAAGAGGTGGATTCAATAGATTTGGGATGAAGTGAGAAGAATTTGTTATTTTGTATACGACATCACACAGCGCACTCGCGTTCATTAACACGTCCGTGTCGATTAATATACGAGATACAATTTGTCCGTCTAACGGGTGGTTATTCAGGGGGAAGGTAGGTGTGTGTGTAAGTGGGTTGGAGTGTATACTCGTATATTACACTGCTGTGAGGACAGGAATGTATTTTTTTTTGTAAGTACTCAAAACACGGGGGTGGGACAAGGACCAAACACAGTCTTATGCCCGTGTTTAAAGATTAGGTTAGTTTTTGATCAGCTAATATCGTAAAATTTAGAGGAATAAGCTAAAGAAGCAAGTCACATTTTTTACTTATACCTACAATACATATACTCGTGATATATTTGGACCAACGGATCCAAATAACTGCCGCAAAACCGACGATACCCCGAAAACTAACTGTTTTGACCAACCGAACAGACTGGGTAATATGTGTAAAGATATCTATATATATATATGAGTAAGATATTTA
>SDVV010008783.1:0-17040 GCA_016164225.1 Gammarus roeselii
GCTCCTCATCAGCGGCTAAAAACTGTGGAAACAAAAGAGACATTGTTACAAATTTAGACGTGGATATGAAAATTTATCAACTTAACATGCTAAAATTTAAACAAAAGCAAACAGCGCCAGGATAAAAAAAAAACATTTCTAGGTAGCAGTGAAACGTTGCGGACAGCCACAAGTTCACAGAACATCAGCGCCAAAAGCAAACAGCAAACAGCGCCAGGATAACAAAAGCAAACAGCGCCAGGATAAAAAAAACATTTCTAGGTAGCAGTGAAACGTTGCGGACAGCCACAAGTTCACAGAACATCAGTGAGGTGGGGGTACATTATTCATAATTTGCGGATTGGCTCTAAGTAAAATATCTCCTTTAGCTGCATCTACTGAACAGACTCCGGGCATACTATTGAAATTAGGTAAAGTTTTAATGAGACTAGATTCTATCAGTAGACGTTCCTGAAGGTTATGTGATTTGAAAACTAATTTAGCTGAATTCCAGTCTATTGCGTGATCTGTATTCCTGACATGGCAAAACACAGCACTACTTTCCTTGCCAAACCTGACATAGCTGCGGTGCTCCTTAAGTCTGACCGGCAGCGAACGGCCCGTTTCACCAATATAGCAGGAATTGCACTGTCCACACGGAATCACATAAACCCCACATTCTGGTTCAGTGTTCAGTTAAGGTTTAGTCCTAACTAATTTGGATTTAATTGAATTATATTTCTTATGAACAATTTTAGTGTTATGACTTCTAAAAATTGGACGAACTTTGGAAGAATCACCAGTGTAGGGCAAAACAATTACATTATCTTCTTTCTGGGGTTCTTTTACCGTGGGAGGGTAAAAAAATCTAGACTTTGCTTTGCGCAAAGCTTCATCAATCAGTTTAGTAGGGTGCGCCAGCTTGCAAAATGTTTGTTTGAGATAATTTAGCTCCAAATTTAAAAATTTAGGATCACAAATACGATATGCACGTAGAAACAATGAATGAAGAGTAGATCGCTTAACTTGTTCAGGCTGCCACGAAAAATAATGCAACAACATATTGGAATGAGTAGGTTTTCGATACAGTGAAAAGCTAAAATGTTGTGTGGACCTATGAACTAAGGTATCTAAAAATGGAAGTTTCCAGTCATTTTCCCAGTCCGAAGTAAATTTGTATAAGTAAACCGATTTAATGTGTTAGATACCCTAGTGTATTACAACTTGTATTGTTAATTAGAGCAGAGTAGAAAATTACGTAGTTACTTTATTATTGTTGTATGATTTTTTCCATGATAATCATAAGAATGTATGTTTAAGAGGTGTAAATCCTACTTTATCTGTGTCGAATTTTGTCACTGAACCCTAACAAATTTGTAGTTTAACGTTTTAGAAGACAATTTACTGACTGAATGGATCCTGGTGTAGACGCAGTTTACACTCTTTGGTAGTCATTTGGAGCTCATTCATGTTCAACGTGAATTTGTATGTCTTTGTGGATGTCGGTCTTAAGTTCCATGGGATTGTTAAAGAGGTTATGTGACAAGCTGCGGATCGTTGTAGTGATTTACTTAGCTCGTCAGAGAACAGATGCCCAGATTTTCATGTCCACACCCTGTGTGACCCTTGTCAGGCCCATTTTCGATAACTGTACCTGTGTATAGATTTTTGATTATGTCCAGGATGTGACTTTGCTCGACATTGTTCTGAGATGATGGACTAAACAGATGCATGGTATGTCTGAGGTATTGTACCATGACTTTGTGTTCTCTCTAAATTTGTCATATATCAGTGGTAGATTGCTGAGAAGTGACCTAGTAAAGCATTGTTGAGTTCGTTGTTATGACACAGTGGGTTTTCATTTTGTCCTAGAGGCATAGCATCACTTAAGTCTAGGAATTTGTTATAGATTTTTACGGATACCGTAGTTTTATTACTTTATTATGCACGAATTCAGTGTTTGTTCTATTTGTCAGATATTTCCTGTATGGCTGTTATGTTAGTATACGATCTTAGTCATGAATCAGATCACGGGGGATATTGGAGTAGGCTTTATCATCTGGGTGTGGTAGGATACAACGTATATTATCTTGATCAATGTCGGTTAGGGTAGAGTAAAGATGCTTACTTAGCTATTCTACATTGCCGTTACACGATTTCAGATATACATTCTCCTAATTTGATGTAGTGTTGGGTATAGTTTTGCTTAATTGGATGTAGTGGTTGAAGGTATTGGTATATTTTTACCTCCTGATGTTGGATCTGTGGTACTGTTTTAAGATGTCCTGGAGGATCAGCACCGGATTTTTGTAGAGTGTTCGTGTTAAAACACTCCATAAGTTTAATGTAGATCTCAATAATGTCTTTACTAGATGCTTATTCCCACATGTCTTACTTGCATAAATGTTTTTTAACCGTTTGCAGTTTGTACAGTTAAAAATTTCTCGCTTAATTCAGGTTTTGTTATGAGATTTTGATCCAATTCAGAATATCTGACTTATCCGAGCTTTCACTATATCCAGTCTATCATTTTTCACTATAGGTTTGTGATGTAGGTTTGTAAGGCTGCTCTATTCTAACCTAACCTGATCTAATCTAATCAAGAATTAAATATTTTTTTTCCCGTTTTCATACTAATGATAGGGATTCCTTCATTGATTTAAGCATTATGCATATCAAACATCTACACTTAGCTCTATAGTTTTACCAGTCGGTAGCAGATTCTGTACCTACAGATATACATATTTTTTCACTTTCCTTGTTACAATTCCAGTAATATCGATTAGTTTTATGTATTGTTAGGTGATCGCTTGCTAGTAGGCTGCAGTGTTAAAAAAACGGTAATATATGCTTACTCGCATATATCAGTGTCGGTTTTAGTTGTTAAAGCGTTGGCAATAAATTCAAAGGTATTTTTTATTATGATTACCGCAATTTATTTGGTTAGCAAGTTTTATGTATGGGTTTACTGTTAGAATAAGATTTTGGTTGCAGCGTTGGATTTATTGCTTCTACCATTTTCGTCTATTATAACGAATATTGGATAAATCCATTCTAACATTCTTACTACAGATCCATGATGTAAGGTCCGCAGTCAACGAAATCTAGTATATGAACCATGCCTAAGGTACATAATTAGCGAAATATATATCAATGTACGACATTATAGATCAAATATCTATGAATGCAAAATGGGTTGCCATTCACCGCCAGATACGTTGATACCTAGGCAACCTAACCTGACAGTCAACCTAACCAATAGTTATGTACTTTCATTCAAGTTTGAAGGTTATGTATGATATTTATTGATTATTTTGTTCAATGTACATATTAAATCCCTCCATACGGCTCTATTTTACACACATACATGGTTTGTACGCATATGAAGAGTCGGTCAGGGCATAATGTAGGCGTCTACAGGGTTGATGCCGGCATATGCCGGCCCAATGTAGGTATACACAGGGTTGATGTCGGCATATGCCGGCCCAATGTAGGCGTATACAGGGTTGATGCCGTCATATGCCGGCCTATGCTCGCACAATGTTGGCGTATACAGGGTTGATGCCGGCATGTGCCGGTACAATGTAGGCGTAAACAAGGTTGATGCCGGCAAATGCCGGCATAATGTAGGCGTATACTGGGTCGATAGCGGCACTGTGCCGGCACAAGTGCCGGCACAAGGCATATATATTCTTGGGCTGATAGCGGCACTGTGCCGGCACTGTGCCGGGCACATGTGCCGGCACAATGCATATATACGGGTTGATGCAGGTACCTGTGCCGGCACCATGAAGACACATACACACTTTTGAACTAATACACACATGATGATTACTGTCTGAGGATGCATTTGGTCTTGTATGAAAACCTCAAAAAGTCCTCGCGAAATGCGTTTTCCCTTCAACAGCCTCATTCTTTACTTTCAAACTGAAACAACAAATTGAGTTTGCCGGGCTGAAATAATCCAATTTGCAATAAATTATACACCTACAAGCTCTTGCCCCGCATGCCCTGAGAGCCTTTCCACGCCAGGCATGCCCGGACGGCTTCCTCTTGTCTTGCCTGCCCTGAAAGTTCTCCTCGCTCAGTTGCCCTGACGGCCTCTCGTTGTCCAATCAGTCACAAATGAAACAGGAGGTAAAATTCTCCCATTAAAGATGACTGGCCAGCATATCACCTTTTTAGCTCACTGCTTTACGTAGTCATCATATCAATGAGGCTGATTGGCCCTCCATATACTCGTATTGCTTGTAGTTGGGGAGAGGATGCCAATGAAACTACATTTCCTCTGTGATTATAATTTTGAATGGGTCTTTGTTTTTCTCTAAATAAAATGACAAAACACATAACGCTGATTCATGTGGTCTTCGGTAAGTTGTTGGTAACGGAACAATTTGTACTGTTTCATCTTTGTTCATTGCATAAAATCTCTTCTGTGGTTTTTATCACTCTAATCTAATCTAATCTTATCTCTGGTTCATATGCCAATTTTGGTATTTATGCAATTTTTAGGATACATTGTATCGGCTTATCTTATTATACTTTGTTGAACAACTGATTCGCTTTTTGCACATTTTTTGAGTTTGAAGGTCTTGCTCTAATTGTTTTGGCAATGCCATTTTTTCTGAAACCTTCAACAACTCTGGCAAAAGGTGGAGGCTGATACCCTGTTTTTCCATTTCTCGTCATGCGATGTTGATCACAAATGTACGTTTTGAAGATAGTTGAGAAGAGTTCATCCAACACTCTATGACGATTTATTTGCTCTGCTCCTCGCTAAACTTCTAGGGACAATAACTTTTGTTAACATTGTTCAACTATTTAGAAACGTACAAGATTAAGTATAGATATTTATTAAAAAATATTTTCGAGATTTTTAGCGTTGTTGCGAGGAAATGAAAAACAATTATTCCCTGGATACCCTTTCTGTATTATACTAGCGTGATGGGATGAGGATAAGTATTTTCGTGCCATGGCTGGAGACTGAAGGCAGCACATGATTGTTGGATAATTTTTGTTCAAGCACACCTCAGGAATAAGAGACTATTTCCAAAGTTAAATATTCACTTAGACCCAAATTGTGGTTTCTTCCTTCCAAATGCTAATAAATAGTAAAGTAGTCGTCTTGGCTTATCCTATGACCAGACGTTGCGCTGAAATAAAAGCTCCCGATAATGTTACTGATTATTTTCGATTTATTAATCAAAAAACAGTCGCTGTTGCAAGTCCCGCCCCGCACATTGACTTGCGTCCAACAGTCAATAAATTAAAGTGATCGATGGATTTAAAATTGATAAATGGAAGTACACAAATACTCAAATCTAAATTTTTCCATTCCCGAGTAATCTGCCCAACATGAAAGGATGTCCTCGCGTGAGCCTTGGTCTTCCACTGCCTGTTTTGTAGGAGCATCTGAGTAAAAGCATACCATATAATACAGGAATTACCAACAATTACTGGACTCCTGCGCCAATCTAATGTCCACCGTCCTCTTTAAGGGTTGTTCCACCGACTCATTATAGTTCCATTATTAGCCGCTTGTCGGCTCATAACCGCCATTGCACTGAAGCTCGGCCCCCAATGGCGTCGTCTCTCACTTGCTAGGAGACGCGCCACTGCAGGAAAGGAGGGGATGTTAAGGAAATTAGCGCTAAGGAGGAGGTGTCGCTTAGATATTATGAATGATTGACTACTGTCAATGAATAGTACAGAGAACATGGGTTATTTTACCTCATGAGACCTGAATTGTAGTATCATTGTGGCAACGATGCAGCGTTCAGAGCACGTCTCAATTAAAGTTATCGATTGGATAAACTGTTTATGATTTTCACAATGATCATGCCCCACTTGCCTACATACATTGCTGTGCTATCATCAATGTTCATAATAGCGACGGGTATACTCATACCCTCACTGCTCTCCCATGTATGTCACTATCTATTCCCGAACTGAGTGTCGAGATTGTTAGTGGCGTATGTTGGCCCAATTTCTCGTACAATAAGTGGAGCCATAGAGCAGAACAGTCAGTGGCCGAGGGGATACCGTACTTGACTACAAGGTCAGCCTCTGGTGCTGATTGTCGTGTGTTCAAGGATACCGAAGTCGTGTGGCGGGGAGACTGGGCTCCTGTTTCCAATTTGTGTAAGCCAAACTTAGCCCGTTTCTAAATTCGAGGATAACGACCATATGGCTTTACACGCGTAGAATCATCCCTTCTCTCACTTCTAAGTGCTAATAATATAGGGCTCATTTTTGTGCATGTTGTTGAATTAGTCTGATCTTCTTCAAAATTGGAATTACTTGCATGCATCTCATATGCAATTTTTAGGGTGACATACGATGTTTTTATACTTCACATGTACTTGTCTGCCGGTTGACCCATTTGAACTTTTTTTCACTTTATGAATTTCTACATGCATCGACAAATGATGACATGCTGCGATTTTAGTGTTGTTATGAATATAAATGTAATTTTTTACTTTTTTCTTGGTTCATTCTCTGCTGGTCTTTTTAACAAGATTTCCTGGTAGCTGCAACAATAGTGGATGCATGGCTGATTATTTCTATCACTATTGGTGCCCACCTAATATAAGGGATAATGTCTTCGATGTTCATGTTCCTGCAGAAGCACTGTCAAGTTTAAACCCATATGTAACACTGAGTATTCAAGCGACAGGTAATTTTTTTCGATCTATTTACCGAATAATATTAGTCATTTTGTCAACATATTCATTGGCGAAGACCCATCTAGTTATCCTCTAGCGCTTCTTCATGTATTACCTCCGAATTGGCTGTCTCGAGGTTATCTCAGGAAATCACAGATCTTGTAATTGGGGTAATTCCGATTTTTTCTGAAACTATTGCACAGCGGACTCAGGAAGAACGAAAGACGATAGCACACGAGCCCTGCTGACTTTAAGATACAACAGAGCAGCCCACTGCCGAACCGCCAACCATCATGACGATATTTGTTGACGCCTGGTTCTACTAGGCGGGAGTGGTTTGCAGTCGAGAACTGGAATTTATTAAAAAGTGCAGTTAACAATCTATGATCCCCACTCGCTTTTTTTCTCACAGGCCGCTTTTAGCGTCATTTAACGTGAGGAATGGATTCCTATTTTCCCTGCTAATGCACCCATAAGCGTCTCTTTGAAACCATTTGAGCCCTAACGGCGTCTGCATCGGGCACATAGACCCATTATTAGCAGCAGCCAAGGGTTCAGTGGAACAGAAAAAAAAGGAGCTGAAGACTGAAAGCAGTCGTTTTATGGGACATTTTGATCGGATTGCAGAGTAAAAAACAAGACGGGGACTTAAATTTAAGGTTATTTACGAGGTATGGCATGGAACATTTCTCGGACTTTTGATTTCCTCTATTTGAAACCAGCGAGTCTTGTGTGAGTTTTCGTGTTTCGTCTGCAATGCCTGCATTTGTTTTCAATTGTATCAACTTGATTGTTGCAGGTAATTGTGGTCGTGCTATAATCACTTCTATTAATTTTTCCTCTCTATTCTTACCGAAATTCGAGGCCTAATGCGCAAGTCTGTTTTTGTTCAGTTTATTGGAAATTAGGATCGCTTCAATTTATTGTGTGTAGGGAGGTCAAATTTGTTAGTTCCCTGCGCTGTCTTTTGTAAAAAAAATTATATTTTAAATTTATGTCTTATCTTCTTTAATTTATATTTAGTGTTGTATTTTTCTAGTGATCCGTTAAACAACATTAGTCAGTTTGGAGGCAACGAGTGGATTTAGTCTGATTTGTTTCCCAGCCAGCCGCAGCATTGTACAATGTTCCTAGCCCGCCACCTGTCTTTTTCTTTAGAAGCTACTTATCTTTCATATATGATTATTGCGTGGGTTTATGCGTGCATTGCCCAAAAAGCTATTTAGCTTATATAGAGGGGCTTGTTGTATAGGCAGTTTTCTCCTATATAACAGTAAATGATTTTGATTTTGATTTTGACTTTCATTAGGCTACGAAATGCTAGCAGCCCGCCAGGATGGGCGGCCACTCTCTAAGCATCTCACTCTAGGGCTAACTCGACTACGCATACAGCAACAGAAGGCAACAGCACATACATACAGCTCTTCTAAATTGATCGAGGGCTTGGAAAAAAATCAAGGTAGTTAATTATTTGACAACCAGAATTTGTATATTGTAAGTATTTAATGTTGTATTATAGGAAGATAAAGCATAAAATGAACCGATGAATTCACGTAATATATGAGTTAAAAAGTTTGGTTAAATTCATTGCCCGAACTTAGAAGGCGACCGCGCAGTGCTAATCCATGAACAAAATTGAAATAGCGCAGAATCCTGATGAAAAAAAAATGAAAGCAAAAGAAATAACCGACCAGAATACATTTATGGTTTGTTTGTGCAGTTTTGTTAGAGCTCAATTGGTCAGCGTTCAATTAGGAAACAAAAAAGAACATGTGCTGTGGAGCGGCGCTTATTCCCACTACGCAACAACAGAAGTAGTTCTCGTTTGTTGCGATGCCTAAAGAAGCACTCGACTCGTGGCTAGTTCACAAAACAACGAATTATATAAGCATCTGAACAAATGTTCACTTTTTGATTGGTCTGGGCATCGTGCTCAGTTTAGCGAGCGAGACACGGGCTGCTGTTATTGCTGGGTCCAGTGATGACATAATCGGAATCGTATAGACGGTGTTGTCCTGTACATGTACACAAAAAATACGACTCCAAACATTAAAAGTTCAGCGAATTTTCCGTGGCGATCGAGAAACCATTCAGCAAACCCTTTTCTCCGCGGTAAAATTCCATCAAAGAGGATATTCTTCATTTCCATTTTGCACGAATGCAAATTCTCCTTGCATCGCCTATTTGACGGAACTACGAGCGTGCAAGTCTTGTATCATTTCGCAGGACAGACGCAATTAGATTTTTATTTCCAAAACTCGCCAAACTAATTGGATAATTTTTTTTGTTACAGCTGTTTTCTGCCGACCAGAGTGAACTTTTTTGAGATTCAAAATCGATCAATTTCCCTTCAACTTCTAATTATAATTAAACATTGTACTTTTGGTTAGCAAAGCTCTTGCAGAGAATTGTTGCAAAAAACTATTTTGAACTTGCTTTAACATTTACTTCAATGATAAGATGTGACGACAGCAACTCTCAGTTCTCTTTTTAATTGAATGCTGATGTGATTAAAATGTAAAATACAGCCGGTAAAATTGTTTAATACCTGTTATAACTCGTATCATAGATTCAGTTCAATTGTATCCTGCCTTCACATTATTTATATTGATTATTCTGAGAGAAACTAAATCTGTACGAGGCTATTTTCAATCGCCCCCGTTAGGTCTCGCGCAAGTGGCTCTTTGGTGTCCTGTGCTCATCAGCGTGTTGTGGAGGCACTGCAAGGTTTGAATTCAAATGGATTCAGGTCCTTACATACATAAAACCATACAACCCGTCGAATAAAATAAACTGATTCGAAATACTTTACTTCTCAAATAAAATATTTAATTTGTATAATTGGTTGACATTTTCTTGGACCCGCCTACATATACATCCGCCGGCTACTCCGACTTTTTGTTGTGATCATGAGATATCAAAACATCATAATGAGAATGCTGAAACACTAATAACGACGGCGGCTTGTGTTGTGTTGTACACTGATCAAGTGCGGCAGAGTTCCCGTGAGTGAGCGGACAGTGGCAAAGGTTTCCATTTCTACTGATTACAAATGGCCGCTACCGCTGTAAATAAACCATATTGACGTTTGGCGAATGCAAAAATTGAGAACCCATCCTTATTATGATGGTGATGCGACTCAGCCGCTCGGTGTTCATATGCCCTCACAAATAAAAAACAATTATGAACGGTCATTCGGCATCCAACAATGATTAATGTTCAGCGGATAACAAACGAATATAAGTTACTCACAAGCAACGAATGCACAAGAGAATATATGATCATGAACTGCGTTCCAATCGACTCAATGCTTGCAATAAAATGAAGGGGAAACTGTTTCGTTGGACTGTGGATGTAATAATATTCCCCAAGATCTGTCCTGATAACGAGCGGGGTGGAGGCAGAATCATTGTAAGGAACTATACCCATCATTGTAAGGAATTATACCTATCATTGAGGGACTATACCTATCATTGTAAGGAGCTATACTTATCTTTGTGAGGAATTATACCTATCATTGTAAGAAACTATACCTATCATTGTAAGGAGCTATACTTGTTTTTGTAAGGAATTATACCTATCATTGTAAGAAATTATACCTATCATTTATTATACCTATCATTGTAAGGAATTATACCTATCATTGTAAGGAATTATACCTATCATTGTAAGGAGCTATACCTATCATTGTAAGTAGCTGTACCTATCATTGCAAGGAGCTATACCTATCATTGTAAGAAACTATACCTATCATTGTAAGGAATTATATCTATTATTGTAAGAAACTATTCCTATCGACACACAAGCTTGTCAGTCCTCTTGTCATTGGGCTGTCCTCGTAGTAAAAACCCTTACAGCTGTTTCCCCCTCTGGCATTTACCCTAGTATATCTCTACCGATAACAGCACTTGTGTTTGTTTAGGGAACGAAATAGGAGAGCAGTCTCTCCTAAGGCCATAACTAGACCACGAACAGAATACCGCTATTAGACAGAAATAAAAAGACGAAATCAGTCTCTCTTTCAGTCTTTAGGTCCGAATTAAATGATATGTGCTATAATTTTGCAAGCTGAACAATGATATATGGGAGCTATTTAGTTGTCACGCCGTCTCTCAACCATGTCCGTATATGAAACTTTGTTAAAAGCAGAAGAAATACCAGCGCAACAACTTTGCACTGTAAAGACGTTTAATTTTTTTATTGTTAATATTACTGTGTTGTTCCAGTTGGTGCCTAGGCTTAATAAAAAGGACATCTTAATTTGGGGTTATTTAGGTTTTGATAAAATCGATAGGTTATTATGTAAGGATTAGGTTGTGCCTGAGGCTCTTAATAGCTTAACTGGTGCCTACAATTTTGTACCTTAAAATATCATTACTAAAAAATGAAATAATAGCATGTAAATTATACATTCTTATTTGTATACACATTTTGAACTGTTTCTATTACAACGTTTGGAAACTACTTCCCTCACTGAGCCACTTCCAATCAGGTAAATGTCCTGGAAATTCTTTGAGGCGCTGCTTTGATTGCAGGGCAACTTGAGATCCCCTTCTTCCCTCTCAGTCTCTGAGATACAGGGCATTTTTCATGCAGCTGACCTTCTCGTCACATTAACGCTCCCGTCCCTGTGCGCCCGCATTATAAGCCGTTACCTGATCCTTCTCGTCGCATTAACGCATTAACGCTCCTGTCCCTGCGCGCCCGCATTATGAGCCGTTACCTGATCGTTCTCGTCGCATTAACGCATTAACGCTCCCGTCCCTGCGCGCCCGCATTATGAGCTGTTACCTGATTCTTCTCGCCGGAATAACGCTCTAACGCTCCCGTTTCTGCGCGCCCGCATTATGAGCCGTTACCTGATCCTTCTCGTCGCAATAACGCATTAGCGATCTCGTTCATGCGCGCCCGCATTATGAGCCGTTACCTGATCCTTCTCGTTGCAGTGACGCATTAACGCTCCCTTCCTGCGCGCCCACATTATGAGTCGTTCCGTGGTCCTTCTCGGCGCATTAACGCATTAACGCTCCCGTCCCTGCGCACCCGTATTATGAGCCGTTACCTGCTCCTGAATGGCTCCATAGGCGAGCACTGGGGACCAAATAAGGACCTATAAGGGCAGGTTAGGGGCCCCTACTCTATGGGCACTGGTCGATTACTCTTATTTGATCAATAAATGCGGGGTATGACACGCTAGGCCTGAAAGTCAACTCAATCCATGTTGTCCGCTTTTAGTGATATCAAATGTTGTGCAAGTAATCAACTTCTTCGGAACAAAACCTTGAAGGTGAAATGGAAACGTTTGATATTAGTGTTCAAAGATCCATTTGTAACGTTTTTTATCAAGTATTTTGATTGTATTTTTAATCATCTGAAGAAAAATGGCAGAAGCGAAGGAATTGTGGAAAACCGAATAAATCAGGCCAACTTTTGTGGCTTCGTTGCCATTGGGTTTTGATTGCAGTTATTTGTATGATGACATCCTGAACTCAAACATCCAACGTACGCAGCGTAGAATTTCCAAATTATTTTTTGGTATACAGTATACTGAGGAGATTACAGTCTACTTTGCATGCATTCCTCAGGATGAACAGAGCGGGTGCATTGGTATGCAAGTTTATCAATAAATGATACATAAACAATTTCGTTACGAGTGGGTATCTCATACATTACGTAGAAATAACTTCTTAACTTTGATTGGATTCATTAGTAGTTTTCAGGTTTCAATGAATAAATTAGGATAGTCACTTGGCGCACATGCATACAACAGCGATACATTGCCGTTACATTCCCAGACAACAGAAGAAAAGATCATTCGCATGTGATATTGTGCCCATTTTTAGCTGCATCTTCACGCTTGTATGAATATTCATGATATCTTCTTATCAGACATGCTAATGCGGTTCACCAAACCGACCTGCTGGCCGTGGCCTACATCCACCAGAACTCATGATACATATGAGCTCTAAGTTGCTCTACTTTGATGAGGGTAGTTCAATCATGAAATGAGTTTGTTGTAGTAGCATCGTCTACTAATGAATATCTGAGTAGGTGAGTTGGTAGTGGAATCGAACGCTGTGAGCTCATGCTTTGTAATTCCTTGTTATTGTTATCAACGGTTTACGTATCGGCTTTTCATTACGAAAACAATTTCATGTATGACAACACAGCCCATAATTTGAGAAAGTTCCTATTATTTAAACTTCGAACGTTTGTAGGAGCAGCAACTTTATCTTTGTGATGCTACACTTGTTGATGGCTCACTTGTAACGATAAATTTCCCTTTGGTTGTGTGACGGGAGCTACATTCCCACCCGCTCTGCCTTGTTAGGTTTGAAAGAAATCTTGTTCATTGGTTCTTTTGCCGTGATATTCTCCTCTGGTTGTATTTGCCGGTTGGAGATGAACTCTCCTACAGGTCCATGCTGTGAGCTCTCAGGATCTTTGCTGTCATAATCCTTTAAAACTCCGCTGCTGGACACGAACCCCTTCCAATACTCATGACAATGAGGATAACCTTGGATGACACATTCATCACAATGAGAATGACCATGGATGACACATTCATCACAGTGAGTATGACCATGGAGGACACATTCATCACAATGAGTATAACCTTTGATGACACATTCATCACAATGAGAATGACTATGGATGACACATTCATCACAGTGAGTATGACCATGGATGACACATTCATCACAATGAGAATGACTATGGATGACACATTCATCACAGTGAGTATGACCATGGAGGACACATTCATCACAATGAGTATGACCATGGATGACCCATTCATCACAGTGAGTATAACATTGGATGACACATTCATCACAATGAGAATGACCATGGATGACACATTCATCACAGTGAGTATGACCATGGAAGACACATTCATCACAATGTAATGACCATGGATGACACATTCATCACAATGAGTATGACCATGGATGACACATTCATCACAGTGAGTATGACCATGGATGACACATTCATCACAATGAGTATGACCATGGATGACACATTCATTGCAATGAGTATGACCATGGATGACACATTCATCACAATGAGAATGACCGTGGATGACACATTCATCACAATGAGTATGAAAATGGATGACACATTCATCACAATGAATATAACCATGGATGACACATTTATCACAATGAATATGACCGTGGATGACACATTCATCACAATGAGTATGACCATATATGAAACATTCCTTCCTGTGCACCGAAAATTTTAATTCTTTCCCCCAAGCGATTCCTCTTCAACTGATTTTTTGCTGTGACAATCAGCACCGCTGGTAAGACTTTTGAAACAGAACGGAAAATGCTCACCAAAATTTGTTAATAACTAAGTCAATCAATAACAGTTAAATAATATTTACTTCTTCTTACTATCCCAATATTTTAACTGCAACATAAGTGCGATTTGCACTGCACCTTCTTCCAGGATACTGAGGGCCAGACCCTTGAAGTTAAAACGTACTGTTGAAGAGCCTACTCATGTGTTCCAAACACACTTGAATCGCGCACTTGTTTTATTGTAAGTGAGTATCTAACATCGTGTCAAATTCACCCAGTTTTTATTTACAACTTTTTTTTCAATGTACACTCCAGAACGCTGGTTATCAAAGAATGACGGGGACGTGCATCTTTCTTTGAATGACGCATAACAATGTAACTTTCCTGAATTAGATGTCGTCACTTCATAAGCAGACTTGACGTTTGAGGACAGGCGCCTCTGTGACAGTGACTGACGTAAACAGGTCGTGAGTATTCTTTTCGTATTTGTATATTATAAAAAGTTTGGTTGTCAGAACATCCCTCTTCAACCAATAATTGCAAATGTCACACGCAGTTCAGAAAAACAAACACGTAGCTTCCATTTAGAACTCAACAGCTTTCCGTGGTTTTTTATTTTTCTTGTCAAGATCAGCTCATTCCAACATCCAGACTCTTGGTACTTGTACAGGTTCGGGCTTATTCCTCCAGTCTGCGGCTCTGTTTGTAGGTTTGAGAAGGGAGAGAAGCAATGGCAAATAGGAGACTCATATTCAGAATACGATACAATCCTTGTTGTTGTTTATGTCACTTGTTGGAACTGCGAGAATGAATTTTTTCGCAATTATCAACGTTCGTCAATCATTGGATGCGCCAAATTTCAGTTGAACAAATTGAACTCTAATTATCGATACTCAAAATAGCTTGCTTGACTTATTGATAGACATACGCAAAGATGATTGGGGTAAAAAGCTCGTTAGTTTCTGTTTTCGTGTCATGAGAAAGTGTCAACAATTGTATTATTAATGGATTTTTTCAACGTGATGATTCAAGACAATCACCGTCTATTGTTAGTAAAATGTTGAGTTGACATGCAAAAAATATCAAAATCTCACTTAATGTTAATAGTCATCCACTCTCTGATTGAGACTCAACTAGCCACTCAACTTTTTTCCCTTCTATTACAACATAACTAGCTAGAAATCTGCCACCCCCCCCGGGGTTATTACTCCACAAGGCAATATCCAACTAATTGATAACGTATGCACTCTCTTCCCAACCGATGTCAATTTAATATATAAACTTATATTCATTTCAGAATAGAAATTAAAATTATGATGAAATTCCCCATAATATCCATCTCACGCAACTTCTCCTCGTCTCTGCGTTCATTTAACTAATGTAAGCGCAGTGCGTCCAACTTGTCGTCCAATTTCTACTCAGTAAATTTTTCGCCGAATTATTGCTGATCATGTTATGCCTTATGTGCACTTCGGTTAACACGACCTTAAAAATTATCCATCTAGAATCTGACATGCTTTTAACCTTTCACGATAAAAGTTAAAGTGTTTATATCTTCATTGACTGGCGTAATATATTTGATACAGTCGATAGGGATATTTTGTAAATAAGTTGCGCGCTTTTGATGTTGGTGGTAATGCTTCCTCACAGGCTGATAGTTATTCGTCCTAAGGGGATAAGTAAGCATTCTGCAGCGGAAACAAAACTAATATGTGGCCAATAACAGTTGGTGTTCTCCAAGGATCAGTTTGGATCCCATTCTATGTATTATTTTCAAAAATTATATAGAACGAATTGGACTGATGATTCTGTCTTCTATGCCAACCTGACAACATTGACCAAACCGTTGTTCGTGTTGAATTTTTTATATTAAATCTTTCAACTTAGTTTGCAGGTGACAGACTCTGTTCAGGGAAGTAAAAATCTAAATCGAACTGTGTGACTTTTAAACATCACCCCGACTGCCATATGTTTTATTCAAAGACAATGTAATGGAATGGGTTTCTACCTGTAACGCGGAACATTGCTATGTACAAAATATAATGGAATATTATATCTCTAACGAGGAACATTGATATATACAAAACAGATCGATTATGCACGTTTGACGATGACTACCACGTTTTCTTACACAGTGTTTTTCGGTTTCTCCTCATATGATCGGTATGGAGTGTTTACCAGATTTCTAGAGTCGTTCACCCTAGCCTTTATATATTACGATAAATATACGAATGAATTTACTGTTGCTATTACTTTTTTGTAGTTGTAGCTGTAGCTCTCAATGTAGTTGTAGTTGTAGTTGTAGTTCTCAATGAACTTCAATATTAAAAACCTTCTCGGTTTTCAATATGATTTATTGTTTTTACTGCGCTTTCAAAGCTAAGTTCAAGAAGTTTGTTTTGAAGGGTTATTTTTATTTAGTGAAGGATACAGTTTAATCTGTTGCTGAACCTTTGTTATCACTTTTTCTATAATCGTGATCTTTGTTTTGGTATGTTAATTACCCAAAAGTTTTCTCACACTTTTAGTGGTCACATAATCGGTTTATCGTGTTTTATTCTGTTGTATTATGGTCTATCTATTCGACTCGATATTCAAAGATGACGAGTATGAAAGAAGGCATGCAAAATATATTTTGCTTGAGTTGCAGTTACGCGGTCAAAACCTTGGTGTAGCTTGCGTGCATAACCCTGGCGCAGTAATAAGGTCAAAACCATAGTGTCGCTTGCTGGCATAACCTTGGTGCAGTAATGCGGTCAAAACCGTGTTGTAGCTTGTGAGCATAACATTGGTGCAGTAGTGCGGTCAAAACCGTGGTGTAGCTTGCGAGCTTTACCTTGGTGTAGTACAGATACAGACACTAGGCCGCATCCCCCAGGAAGAGGGGTGGCCGACGGCAAGGCGCACCTCACACCCTCACACGCTCACACTCACACATCTTAGCCCTTTTGTGCTAAAGGGTCCGGCCGGTAGCCCCTCAACTTACACTCTGGGTCCCGAATGCACCGAGGAACCGTCGTCAGCAGCAGGGCCCGACAGTTTTCACTAGTTTACCCCCGCCGCGTCATAATGGCCGGGCCCCCCCC
>SDVV010008784.1:0-17040 GCA_016164225.1 Gammarus roeselii
ATATATGTTATTTGTCGCAGTGCAAATAACACATATCCCCGTGTGTTCATTTATATTAAAATATTTCCATATCAAACTAGGCGACATCCTATTCCACCGAAAGCGGACTGCTATCTGAATGAGTACAGATATGAGTCCAATTTATACATACAGGATCGTTAGCGTCATTGTGTTGGCACATGTATTGGCACCATGTGAGCATTTACACACATTGGTGCTAGAATGGTTACCATACACTGCCAGATGCATTAATACCTAGGCTACCTAACCTAACCTGACCTATAGAACAACATCCCGTGTTTTTGTTACAAGATATTTGATGTGGATCAGCTTTACGTCATGTAATGTTAAAAGAACTACTCATCCCAACCTAACCTAACCTATTGTATCAAAGAATAATGTAATTCGATCCACTTGTTCATGCATGCATATGATTTTCAGTGTTTTAGGATTAATGCATAACAAATATCTCCACTTGACTCCACACATCGATCTATCCAATTTTTGGTCTAGCAAAATTTCATCTGTTTTCATGTATAATTTCACCATTGTTTGAATGTTATATCTATTTGCATATGATTCTTGATGTTTGATTTGACACAATTTCTACAACACTTATACATGTTATTCCCACACCCATCAAAAACCTAACCCAACCTAACTTATGTACGGCATTCAGTCATTGATAGATACAATGCATAACAAATATCTCCACTTGATTCTTCATTTTGATCTATCCTTTGCAGTTTTGATACGCACTTCCAATTTTTATTTATCAAATTTCATCTGTTTTCATACATTATTTCATCATTATTTGAATGTTATAGCGTTTTTTCATAAGATTCTGATTTTTTTTTTATTTCATACAATTCTAAATTACTTCTCCACGTTGTTCACACCCATCAAAAAACTAACCTAACCTAACCTGACCTTATGTATGGTAGCTAACCTAACCTTATGTACGGTTTTCAGTCATTGATATATACATATGAACCCCTATACACGGTTCTTTATAGAACTTGCACCTAATTATTTCTACTTTGTGGTCTATCTCGACTCATATATGTTAGGAGAGAGGACAGATTTTCAATCTTAGATGGATTGAGTGTTACAAGTAATTCATGTTCGTTTCCATCATCATACAAACGGACACATGGTCTCACCCTTTGTTTTTCTTATTTTTTTCATTCGATATCTCCTGGCACTCCATCCTTTGACGACTTGCACAGTTGATTTGTCTTTTCTTTCCAATAATTTTCATATTCCTGACAATGACTTCGTTTCAGGTGTCTCCCCACATTACTCGGGATTTCTGTTTATTGAACTTAATTTATTTTTTGCATAGATTACAATTCCACGTTACCCCATTACTTGCGAACAAACGACGACTCAAGCTATACCCCATTCTTCCACAACAGAATCACAATCTTGACTGAGTATGATCTGATCGGACTCTGATTTATATCCTACCAGTCTGTAACACATCTAGAACATTCATGCCCTTCATGATAGATTTATGAAAGGAGTGAAATATATTCTTCTACTGATTTCGACAAATCAATGTTGCCTCCTCCTTACACGATGTATGCAATTCATTGCTTATTCTTTGAGTTTCAGGATATTATAAGCAACTGATTCAGGTTTTACATAGTTTTATTAGTATTTATTAGTAATGATTACAGTTCTTGCTGGATTCAACAATACCATCTGCCTCGTTTTTTCGATCACAGCAGGACTCGTATAGTCATCCATACCCATCATCACGATGTTTCAGTTTCGTCTCAAAATCCATCATATAATTCACCATATCTTTGTTGCGAATACCAGAGGTTGTTTTGTGTACTTGAGTCCACAAATGTAGTTCATCTTCTTGAACCCTAATTATTCGAATCTTCTCAAATTCAATGTCAGTCTGTTCTTCATCAACGAGGAATTGTTGCATTCGTTCCAGATTTTCTTTGGTTCTTAGGTAAAATCCGTTTCCCAATACCTCAGCTTTATTACAGTCATGATGATTTTTCTCTTGGATCATATCAATTTCGAGATTCGCTTTCTTATTACCCTTGAACTTTGTTACATACGACTGAAACCCGTCGACGTTTGTTACCCAAAGCCGACTTTCTTTTTCGTTCATCCATGTATGAATGTTATCTCCCACTCTTCTGATTCTTGTTTTACCCATTCTGAGATAACTGGTATTTTCAACACTAGTCAATATTTGTTAGATTCGACTTATATCATCTTCGGAGATTTCTTCTTTCATAACACGTGAACTAATTTTTGCCACTTGAACATTCACTGTTGTCTATTTGAGGATGGCCCGTCCGTCTCCCCTTGCTCTCCACGTAACACTGACTCCAATCTCGGCATGCAGCTAGCCATTATAATGCGATTGCAGTTTTTTTTTGCAAAGCATGAGGCCTATCATCGCTCACCTTGGTCATCATCTGTGTACGAATGTATGTTTGTACGTGTATAGGGGAATGTACGTATGTGCATGTGTATGTTCAAGCGTATATACATGTACATGTACAGTAGTTAAAAAAAGGATAACAAAATTAAAAATTTAATACAATTTAAAATTCACATTTTCAATAAAATTTCAAAAAAAATCGACGCCCGGATCTTTCTTTAGTTGCCAAGTTAACACTTCAATAGACGGACATGGCTTTCGACGCCCGGACTAAGCCCAGATGGAAACAAAAATGAATTACTTGTAACATTCAATCCATCTAAGATTGAAAATCTGTCCTCTTTGCTAACATATATGAGTCAAGATTGACCACGAAGTAGAAATAATTCAGTGCAAGTTTTATAGAGAACCGTAGGGAGGAGTTCATATGTATATAACAATAGCTGAAAACCGTACATAAGGTTAGGTTAGGTACCATACATAAGGTCATGTTAGGTTAGGTTTTTGATGAGTGTGAATAACATGGAAAAGTGATTTAGAATTGTCTAAACAAAATCAAGAATCATCTGCAAAAAAGATGTAACATTCAAACAATGATAAAATTATTTATGAAAACAGATGAAGTTTGGTTTATCAAAATTGGAAGTGCGTATCAAAACTGCAAAGGATAGTTCAAAATGTAGAGTGAAGTGGAGATATTTGTTATGCATTGTATATACCAATGACTGAATACCGTACATAAGTTAGGTTAGGTTAAGTTTTTGATGGGTGTGAATAACATGTAAAAGTGTTGTAGAAATTGTGTCAAATCAAACATCAAGAATCTTATGAAAATAGGTATAACATTCAAACAATGATAAAATTATATATGAAAACATATGAAATTTTGTTAGATCAAAAATTGGAAATGCGTATCAAAACTGCAAAGGATAGTTTAATGTGTAGAGTCAAGTGGAGATATTTGTTATGCATTAATCCTAAAATACTGAAAATCATATGCTTGCTCGAAAAAGTCGATCGAAATTACATAATTCATGGATACTATAGGTTGGGTTAGGTTGGGATGATTAGTTCTTTTAACCTAACATGACGTAAAGCTGATCCACATTAAATATCTTGTAAAAAAAGCAAGGGATGTTGTTCTATATAGTTTAAACTATTTGCTAGCGGCAACATCGAGTAAGCCTGCAGCAAGGCATTGTGAACCAACACACTCATTCGATAAACATTTCCTTAGTGCGTGGCTTAGTGAGTCTGACTGCCAATACTGGCCCGGACCCGGGGAGCCCAGCCAGGCTACCCGGGGAGCACCTACAATGGGAGTTCATAGGACCAAGAGTCAAAAGAAACGGTCCTTACCAAGAACGCCTCAACATGCCCTGGATCCAGTTATCGCAGTCATCCCGGCACCAGGCGTCTTTCTTGGACACCAGGTTCATGACCAAGCCGGGGCAGCCCAAAGGATGGTGCCCCACGAGCATTGTCTTCCAGTCCTGGTCTACCGCCGGAACCACCATAACTAGATAAGTTTCCCACTGCCAATTTGTTTGTCTTACATTGTACAACTTCAATTCATTTACCGATTCATGGGGCAAATTAACTGCCTTCTTATTCATTCCCTTCCTATTCTCTTGTTGCTAACTTGAAAATCTTGTGAGTATCTGAGATTAAAAAGCCATTGTAGCTGCGGCACAACCATGAAAATAATGCGATACACTGACTGTGTGACCTATATGTTCTTTCATTCATTGTGAAATATAAAAGCGAAATGG
The DNA here is from genome assembly GCA_016164225.1 of Gammarus roeselii. Taxonomy (NCBI): domain Eukaryota; kingdom Metazoa; phylum Arthropoda; class Malacostraca; order Amphipoda; family Gammaridae; genus Gammarus; species Gammarus roeselii. Next base: position 4,186 of record SDVV010008784.1, read on the forward strand.
TACCATGCAATTGTAAGTACCGCTTGAATGAATATAGCTATGAAACTACATTATATAAAAACATCAATACCAATTTATTTCGAACTAGTCTTTTGACCTCAAAAAATCTGAAAGTGTATGGTAACCCTTCTTGCACCAATGAGTGACAAACGCCTACATGGTGCCAATACATGTGCCAACACAGTGACGCTAACGATCCTGTTTGTATAAATTGGATTCATATCTGTACTCATTCAGATAGCGGTCCGTTTCCGGTGTAGAAGGATGTTGCCTCGTTTGATATCAAAATATTTTAATATAAATGAACACACGGGAACATGTGTTATTTACACTGCGGGGATATATTTAAGCAAATCTAGCTCCACACTCGGGTATTGGCAACATCTCAAACGATGCCATTATCTTGCGTTTGATCATATTAAAAATGAACGAGGGCAGGTACCTTTAACAGAGTGAGAGAGACCTCCTTCAATAGGGGCTTATTCCCACCAGAGCCTCACCGCAAGTCATCTCGAGATTCCCGTATGTTATCAAAGTGAGAGAGGCCTTCAACAGCGAGAAAGAGACCTTCAACAGAGTATGAGAGACCTTCAGCAGGGTACAAGAGACCTTCAGCAGGGTAAAAGAGGCCTTCAGCAGGGTAAGAGACCTTCAGCGGGTAGGAGCAGCCTTCAGCAGGGTAGGAGAGACCTTCAGCAGGGTATGAGAGGCCTTCAGCAGAGTAAGAGAGACCTTCATCAGGGTAGGAGTGACCTTCAGCAGGGTAGGAGCGACCTTCAGCAGGGTAAGAGAGACCTTAACCAGAGTGAATGAAACCTTCACCAGAGTGATTGAAACCTTCACCAGAGTGGAAGAAACCTCCACAAGGGTAGGCAAGACGTTCAACAGAGTGGGAGAGACGTTCAGCAGAGTGATTGGGACGTTCAACAGAGTGGCAGAGACGTTCAACAGAGTGGGAGAGACGTTCAACAAAGCGGGAGAGACGTTAAACAGAGTGGGAAGTACGTTCAACAGAGTGAGTGACCTTCAACAGAGTGGAAAAGACCCTCAACAGAGTGGAAAAAAACTTCAACATAGGGGAAAAGACCTTCAAATGAGTAGAAAAATTTTCAACCGAGAAAGCGACCTTCAACAGAGTGGGAGACCTTCAACCAAGCGAGAGGCCATCAGCAGAGTGAAACGTTTACCTGGAGTAGATTATCAGCAGAGTGAGAAACGTTCGACAAAGTGCGAGACGTTCAACAGAGCGACACATTCAACAGAGTGTGAAACGCTCATCAGAGTGTGAAACATTCAACAGAGTGTGAAACGTCCAACAGAGTGTGAAAATATCAACCGACTGGGAGACGTTCAACCGAGTGGGAGATGTTCAACCGAGTGGGAGACGTTCAACCGAGTGGGAAACGTTCAACAGAGTGGGAGACGTTCAACAGAGTGGGAGACTTTGAACAGATTGGGAGACGTTGAACAGAGTGGGAGACGTGCAACAGAATGAGAAACGTTCGACAAAGTGCGAGACGTTCAAGTGAGTGTGAAACGTTCAACAGAGTGTGAAACGCTCATCAGAGTGTGAAACATTCAACAGAGTGTGAAACATCCAACAGAGTGTAAAAATATCAACCGACTGGGAGAAGTTCAACCGAGTGGGAGATGTTCAACCGAGTAAGACGCTCAACAGAGTGGGAGACGTTCAACAGAGTGGGAGACGTTCAACAGAGTGGGAGACGTTCAACAGAGTGGGAAACTTTCAACATAATGGAAAACACTCAACAGAGTGGGAGACGTTCAACAGAGTGGGAGACATTCAACAGAGTGGGAGACGTTCAATCGAGTGGGAGACGTTCAACCGAGTTGGATACGTTCAACCGAGCGGGAGACCTTCAACCGATTGGGAGACGGTCAACGAGTGGGACACGTTCAACAGAGTGGGAGACGTTCAATCGCATGGGAGACGTACAATCGAGTGGGGCACGTTCAAGCGAGTGGGACACGTTTAACCGAGTGAGACTCGTTCAACCGAGTGAGAGACGTTCAACTGAGTGGGAAACTCATTCAACCGAGTGGGAGACGTTCAACCGAGTGAGAGACGATTGGCCCAGTGAGACGTTCAACTGAGTCAGAGATGTTCAACGAAGGGAGAGACGTTCAACAGAAGAAGAGACGTTCAACCGACACACGATTTGATTTATTTCTGGTTGAACAAGAAAAAAATAAACAAGATTTATTCGAACTACTTGCACTTTAACCTCATTCACCGGACAATGAACAGTTTTTTTTTGTTTCGCACGCCGAACGATTTTATTCATCTGAGGAAACCCATCTGCTCGGTAAAATTAATTTTAAAAATAAATTTCGCGGACGAATATTTGCCTTTATGAGCTAATTAACCACATACAAATGAAATTAACACTCACTTCCTTCAGTCTCATCGAAAAATTGCTCCCTTCGACCAACGCATCTGTCCATTGAAAAAAACGTTTGACATCATGTTATCTGAGCAAATCCAAATACTACCTCGATCTACGAAAAAAACTTGGTGAAAGGTCCCCAATTGACCCTACATTATCCTAATAACACTAAACCCATTATACGTGCATCACAATCACCTATTGGTATTAAGCTTGATCTCATTGTTTGCATATCTCTGTATGTAGGTACGACATTTCTGTTCAGCTAGTACAAATATGATGATCTTACACACAATGACAGTGCAATAATATTTATCCAGTTAATACACGAGTAAATGCGCAGGCACTAAGGCACGAAAACGCCATTAAACATATATTATCAACCGAACAAGATTCAGATATTTTTCTTCAGACCCATGTTGGCAGGACCATCCATCCGTCTGTTTACACTTCTAGAGGCTCAATTCCTGGAATATCCGAGGCAAGCTCACGTGTCTCTCAAGGCGTTTAGTGTTGTTTTATTTAATTAAAATATTATCACTCGTTTGTGGAGCACGAACTGCTGCAACATGCCAAAGCTCGTTACTGTGGGGCAAGTGTCTTCATGTAGTGTGACAATACCTAGCTAGTGAAGACATTGTGAGGTGTATATTATATATTAGGGCTAAAGACTCGACTGAGAAATTATGAATTTTCACTGTTCCCTTTACCACGTATTACTGGCTAATAATTAACTAAATGAAACCATAATTAAAATACTCAGCAAGGTATTACTGGCCCATCCACATGACAAATTAGTCGCCAATTTTGTGGAATTATTTATAACGAGGGCTATATCTTGGAACCCAAAATAGTTCCACAGAAGACCGCCTTCATTTTATGCTGCGAATTGGCGAAGAACAACAGTGAATCAACTCTCTCTGTTTGTACGCCAACCCCCTTCTGGCACGCCTCTGAGACCAAACTCGTGGACCTTGCTTCCATCACTGTCATTCAAGCCTCACCAGTGACAAAATAGCACGCTGTGAAGCAACAGCGTCCTTGATTTTCTTACCGGCTTTCCTTATCTTCCTTCTTTTCCCCTTCTATATTACCTCGGATGTCTTCTCTCAGTTAAGTTGGGAATTTATAATTATACAATACCAAAGATTTTATGTCATGTTTCAGTCTCCTTGTCTGGTACAGGTGAGCGCCCATACCTACCTACGCACAGCGACACCACTCTAACTATTAATGCTCTGACCTCACAAAAGTCAAAATTGATTTAAAAAATAGAGCACTTATGCAGGAAAAATACCACTTTCGAAAAAGGGTTGACCACCTGGAGAGAACAATTCACAATCTAGAGGACAAAATCAATAAAGAGCAACAATCATTCTTGACCAGACTGCAAAAGCTGGAACAACGACCATACTACAACAACCATGGAAACAGAGGAAAAAGTCCTTCCCACCGACGTGAACCTTCTGCAGAAAACAGAACACGTTGTCATTTCCACCGACGCTTTGGCACGAATTCTCACAGATGCACAATCTCATGTTACATGAGTAATCTTCTCTACAACCAGGAGGGAAACTAATATCCCGTGATGACAACACCAGCATTGTCACGGCAATTACCCTCATGAAGACTCGTCTCCTAACCATAACCGACAGTAAAAGCAAGTTCACTTCTTAATAGACACAAGTGCTGCTGTCTCTGTCATTCCACCACAAACAACCGACCTCAGAAATGAGGAAGTTAGCAGCCTGCGCGCAGCCAATGGTTACCGCATACCCATCTATGGTGAGCGGCTGATGACCCTCAATAATGGCCTGCGAAACGAAATAGCTTGACCATTCATCATAGCCCAGGTTGACCAACCAATTATTGGTGCTGATTTGCTCGCCCACCACAAGCTTGTGGTAGACCTGCATAATAGGTGGCTCATGGATACCTCCATGAGCCTGACTGCCTCCGCAGGTCTGGCTTTAGCCGGTGCAACACTGAACACAATAGGAAACGACTCTGACTGCTAAAAAAATATTAAAGAAACCCAAAACCATCACAAAGCCTAACAATGCATTGTCAAAACCAACAGGACAACCAGTCTTTGTGGGCTCCAGGCAACTTGATCCTAAAGTCGCAGACTCTGCAAAAGAAGCCATAAAAGGCATGCTTCAGGATGGGATCATTCGACCTAGTAAAAGCCCTTGGGCTTCACCGCTACATGTGGTACCCAAGAAGGTTGGTTGGAGATTATGCGGCAATTTCAGAAATGGTAATTCCCAGACGGTACGCGATAGCTACCCTCTGAAACACCTGCAAGGCTTCTCAACCCAACTGGCAGGAAAAACCATCTTCTCCAAGGTCGACCTTGTCAGCGCCTACTTCCAAATTCCCATGGATGATGAAAACATCCCCAAAACGGATATCACCACTCCTTTTGGATCTTTTGAGTTCACTCGCATGCCCTATGGCCTCAGCGGTGCAGCTCAAACCTTTCAACAATTCCTTGACTCAGTCCTCCGTGACATATCCGTCGCAGGACGCCCAGTCATAATATTCAACAATGTGGACATCTTAATTGACAGCTCAAATGAGACTGAGCATCTCCAAGACCTCGAACAACTTTTCACCAGACTAACAGCTCATGGGCTAGTCATTCACCCGCTCAAAGGTGAGTTTGGACGCCCCGAAGTGAACTTCCTGGGACACAGAATAACCTCACAGGGAATTCTGCTGTTGCCCGAGATAGTCAAGGCTATCAACGATTTTGAGAAGCCTGTTTTCATCAGGAAGCTCCGAAAATTCTGTGGGATGATACAGTTTCACAACAGGTTCTTGCATGACATTGCCTCAGTCTTGGCACCACTCAACACACTCGTTTCGGGGAACCAGGAAGAACGACAAAATTGCTTGGAACCCAGAAGCAAACCAGGCATTTGAAGATGCAAAAGCAGCACTAGCTCAAGCAACAATGCTTCATCACCCATTTTCTGATGCGCCAACTGCAATTGCAGTGGATGCTTCTAACACCACAGTGGAAGCAGTGCTACAACAGTTCCAAGACAATAAATGGAGACCACTCGCTTTCTTCAGCAAGAAACTACAGCCAAGGGAAAGGAAATACTCCACCTTTGGTCGAGAACTGCTTGCAGCTTACCTTTCAGTGAAGCACTTCCACTACTTCATTGTAGGCATAGACTTTGCCATCATCGCCGATCATAAGCCATTGGTTGGTGCACTCCAAAAACGACAGGAACGAACTCCCTCAGGAGATCTGCCAACTCTCCTACGTCAATCAGTTCACAACTGATATCCGGCAAATTGCTGGAGAAAAGAACCAAGTCGCAGGTGCCTTGTCACGATGTCATGATCAAGAGGAACCAGTCACGCAACTGCCTCCTGAACAAAACGACGAGGATTGTGTTACCTTCTCCCAGCAATTTTCACGGACACTGATGAAGAACGACTTCGCACGGAACAACTTCAAGACCAAGAGTTGAAAGCACTACTCAAAGATGAGGATTCATCCTTCCGCCTACACCAAGTTGATGGAAACTACATACACATCCATGACAATGTGTGCCGACCTTACATTCCACAGCCAATGCGCAAGGAATTCTTCAACAGGGTGCTTAAAATCGCCCATCCTGGGAAGCGCGCCACAGTTCAGCAACTTGCCACACGTTTTGTGTGGCCAGCCATGAAGAAAGACATCCGACAATGGTGTGAACAGTGCACAAACTGTCAAAAAGGCAAAATAAGTCGTCACAACTTTGTTCCATCACAAACCATACCACCAGAAGGAGGAAAGTTTCCGCAGGTACATCTCGATCTCGTGGGACCCTTACCTCACAATGAGGGGTACGAATATCTACTCACCATGATCGACAGACACACCCGCTGACCTGAAATCTGTCCCATCAAAGATGCACGAGAAGAAACAGTCAACAAAGCTTTCCTTGCCACCTGGATCTCACGCTATGGTTGCCCCATCAGCATCACCACAGACCGCGGTTCTCAGTTTGAATCAGCACTCTGGACCAGTCTCGTGGAAACCCTTGGTTCGGTGCGTATCAGGACTACTGCTTACCACCCTCAGGCCAATGGCATTATCGAACGATTCCACCGCCGAGTCAAGGATGCATTGAAAACACAAGCAGATCCTCACCACTTGGTGGAAAAACTTCCACTCATTCTCCTAAGCTTGTTGGTTAGAAACCGCAATCATGCACTGACCGACATCACATAATACAACAAGAGACTCCAAGGCTTCATGAACGAAGTTGGTCCGGCACAGTCCCAACCAATTCAACCAGCAGGTGGGTTTCTCGATCCCAAACTTAAAACAGCAATGCACTCCTTTGTCCGCATCGACAGAGTAAGGTGCCCGCTCGAAGCACCATACGGAGGACCATTTGAGGTAGTTCAACGTACACCGACACACTACACCATCAAGCGACAAGTCAAAACCGACGATGTCCCCGTCTTTCGTTTGAAAGCGGCCCATGGCATAGACGACGTTTTCTTCAAGGAAAACTTACCTGTCACGATACAAATAGGGAACGTTCCGTCAATAGTGATGAAATTTATTTATCTTGACTCGTCACGATCAAGTCTTGTCGTGTTTTTGATTCTTCTTTCCCTAATTTTATTGGGGGCTTGTTTTGGATTCTTCTTTCCCTAAATTTTTTTAGGGTCTTGATCAGGATAAGTTTCTTGAGTCCAGCACATGGAAGTTGCCGGTAGTAGCTGCAAGAAAACACTGTAACAGGAAAGGCACTTTTGATACAGTCCTTCCCGCCACCCGTTACCACTGTGATGACTGTGGCCACGGCATTTCCATAGCGGGCAAGGCATCAACAAAAGCTTGCCACGTCACTGTAGAACTACCAAAGATCTTCAAGCTTAGCTATTGACATTGCCTGGGGAGCCCCGGTAGAACACTCAGACAGACACTTCTTACAGTAATTATGAAAAATGAAAAAAAAACTTAAAAAAACATCGTGGAGCATGTATAGTTAAATAACAAGATGACGTCTGATTGCTAGCTCCCAATTCCACAGCTTTACCAATCTTTCATCCTAATTTTAGGAAAGGCCTCACAAATTGTGAGGTCAACGCTCGAGCACTTGCCGAGCTGGGATAAGAGAATGGGTCCAATTAGGAAAATTGAATATTTCAAAACATTTGAATTATCTTTGACCCAAATCCTAATACAGCTATAACCAAGATTATAAGGTGCTTTTTTTAAAAAGGAGCAAGTTGTCCCACCTCAATTCTTATTGAAAACATGGAATATAATTTCCTCGTGGAGCCTCTTAAATTCTGACCCTAGTCTGGAACTTTTTCAAAGTCAGTCACTACTGACTTAAGAACCTTAGCTGCAATTGGAATGTCACTGGTGTTATATATTTACCTTGTTGGGTATCGTTGGCAATTATGTTATTTCATTCGAGGTGGCAATGGCTCCTATCTCATTCTCAAATGTGTCCTGTAGGTTTTTATTTTGGTGAAGTTTCATATCATTTAAGTGAGTCAAGACGGTATCCTACTCTGAAATGAACAAGAATAAAGTTAAAAAACCTCAACTCAGTTACTAGAAAGTTAAAAAAGTTTCCCTTGCAGTGCGGAAAAGTTGTAATGTTCACTTGACAGAAGTTATAAGTAATTTTATTATCCCAAAAATAATAAACAGCATGGGTACAATGGTTCGTTCGTAAACCGTTCTGCGGTGTGTTTCCAACATACTTGCTGGATGATTTCTGATAAATAATTTTCATCAATTTGTTGTGTTTGAGAATGTCTCATGGCATTGTATGTTGTTGTTCCGGAATCATCAACAACGGTATAATTCCCTGCTGTGTCATGTTTGTTTGTATATGACTGTACCAACAGTTTCTAGGTCGTGTGTTTTATTGTTTTGTTATTCTAACTCTATACGTTGATATATACAATATTTCTAACACTACATTTACATGATTTCTACTATTTACACTACTGGTTATATATACACGAAATAATGCACAAATCGTAATAATTTGGATTGACTGCGTGAATGTAGTGTGATTGCTGATCACTACACCACCAACAGGCGCAGCACGTCCGGAGGATCGGTACACGCAACGAACCCTGACTACCAGACACCCAGCAAATTTACCACCGCAAGCCCGTACAGGACGGCGATTCCAAATAAATCCACGACCTCAAGTCAGGTTGTTCACTCAAACCACCATGTCTGGCAGAGCAGTAAGAGCACCAGACCGACTTCACATATGGCTAACGTCACTTGCTTGGACACAAGCCACGAAAGGAAAAACATAATACTGCATCCCCGGCTGCAGTCTGAAAGGAGGGTAATGTAGAGGTCCATAATTGACCCTACATTAATCCTAATATCACTCAACACATTATACGTGCATCACAAGTTCCTATTGCTATTAAGCAATAACTTCTCTTGATCTCATTGTTTGCATCTCTCTGTAGGTAGCTGCAACATTTCTGTTCAGGTGGTACAAAACTGATTCCAGCTATAATGGCAGGGCAACAAATATTTATTTTATTTAAATAAATACGTATACCCACGCACAAAAAGACATTGAACATATTCATCAGAAGGAATAAATGATTCAGATAAAAATATTGAGACAAATATGGCAAAAATGACTTCCCAGATAAACACCCGAGAGGGCTTTCTTAACTCTCCGGAGCTCGATGAAGCAACACACCGTGTATCTATTTCTGCTTGAATCGTGTGCTCTTTCTGGAACACATGTATTTAAATAGTCGGAACCGTGTGTGTTGTGACGACGGCCCTGCGAATGTTACTGATTCAAAGTGACGTCGTAGTGGATACGTGTTAGTGATATAGGCCTACTCAAGAGCTAGGCAAGGCAAGGCCACAACCAGCTAGGCTAGGCCAGGCCACAAGATTTCAATTCTCCCTTACCACGTTTTAGTGCAAGTAAATAGTACAATGTGGATAGCAAAGAATCCATTGAGTGTTGTTCTATTTAATTAAAACAATTCGTTGTGAAAACGAACTGCTGCAGCATGCCAAAGCTAGTTACTTTGTGGCAAGTGTCTTCATATAGTGTGAATAATAATTAGCTGGTGAAGTGTATATATTTATCATCAGAGCCCCGACAAAGGCTACGCAAAGGATGCTTATTTTCTAAATAATTAAATTTATATTTTAATTTGAAACCTATCAAAGGTGCTTTGAAATTGCAAGCGCCGTGTATACTTGAATTATTACCGCTCACATAAGCTAATTTTAAATTTAACTTTTCAACGAAACTGGTTTAACCAACTGGTAACTCATTACCCTACTAAACTTACCAAAAACTAGCACCCAACAGGACACCAGGCCTGGCCTGGGTCCTGAGCATCACTATGAAGCCTGAACTTTTGCTGTCCAAACCAGCCGGGTCAGCTGTAAAGAAAAAAGAGAAGTCCATAGCTAAAACTAAGTTGCCAATTGTTATTGCAAATGCCGTCTCTGCAAACCTTGGAGCTGCTGTAACCACTGGAGAACTAAGGACCTCATCATCTGCCTGCACATCGAGGAAGACTACTGCAACCATTGCCCAGATAGGTAATAAGAGCCAAGAAGCCCCAAGTAGCCTCACCCCTATGAATCTTTCAGCCATCTCATGTTCCAGCATGAATAGTTTGTGCTCTGATGTCAGTGGAGTACTGTCAGAAAATGCAGTGCCCATTATTACACTTTTGACAAGCAGCCAGGATGCGTCCCAAAAGCCGGAGTCTGCTTCAATCACCGCTTCTCATGTTTTCAAACCTCAACACATGCGCGTGGCAAAAATTGACCTCACCTCTCCAGAAAGCCTGTTCAACCTACCTGCTTCTGTGCGAGAAGTCTTTCTTGCAAGTGCTGAACCTACTGAAGGGGCTGTTAAAATAAATCTTTCTTACCTGTACCCACTCAAAATTGCGCGAGAAATAGATAGAATATGCGGGGCAGTAGAGAGAGTTGACCACAAAAGATTTGGCAGCCTCCTAATTGTCACAAAATCTCGTGAGCAGGCCATACAACTAATAAAAACAAAAGCATTTTTGCAGTGGTTCCATTTGGTTTCTGGGGAAGCCAGACTGTGTATGGTAAGATTTATGCCCCAGAATTCTCAGGGGAGAATCTTGAGAACATCCTGGAATGGTTCCAATCATGTGGGGTTGTGGGAGTTTGCAGGTTTTATCAGGACCCAGCCAAGGCAAACTCCCCTTTGTATGTGCTGACCTTCCTCAAAGATAGCTGCCCAGAGACACTTAAACTTGGATACAGCGTCTATCACGTAGATCCATACTACCCAACACCCCTCCGCTGTAGGAACTGCCTACGATGGGGACACTCTGCCAAGTTTTGTCACGGGGGTATCATCTGTGAAAACTGTAGAAAGAAGGGTCATGTCCGTGCTGACTGTTCATAGGGAGCTTTAACCTGCCTGAACTACAAATGGGACCACAATGCTGCCTTAAAAAAGTGTCCGTTCAATACCCAAGAACATGAGATCTGTCGTTTGAATGTAGACCTTGGCATCATGATTTGTCCATTCTGTTCCAAAGGTCGCTGGATGGTAGGACCCGGGGTCATTGGCACAAACTCTTGATGACCCGCTGCTCTGTGAAAGTGGCAGAGAGGTTTTTTATTGTTCGATGCACAAGGATGTGGAATGAACTGCCTGCTGCTGTTGTCGAATATTCTACCTTTTCTGCTTTCAAGGCAGTGTTGGCTGAGTTTATGGGGAATAGGTTGTTTGAGTGCTGGGGTCTTGCGTTTCCAGTCGCGTTGGCGAGTCTGTGGTGTGTTTCGATCTGTTGCTTGTTTCTGTTTTTTGTTTATTTTTTTCTATATGTATATGTATTTGCTCTCATAGTTTTCTGCTGGGTTGTAGTTGTGCTTTGGGTTTTCATGCGAGTGGCTTTGGGTTTGTTTTCTGAAAGCCAATGGCGCGCATCCCTTCCAGCATCTTCCCGTTATTGTGATGCAGATTTTTTGTAGGTTCTGGCGCGTATGGCTGTGCTGGTCTCTCCTGGCTTGGTGCACCTGATGGCTGGGCATGCTGAGCCCTTGGGGATCTGCAAAGGTAAAAATCAAAGGTAAGAATAACTTTCAATGAGGCCAGAGACCGTGCCTGTCAATACCAATTAGCCCAGGCAGCGGCGGCTGGTGCAAACCTTGAACCCCACCCTGCTGCTACTTCTTTCTCAGCTGCCTGAGCACCAATGCCCCATTATGCACAACCTCCTACCCGCTTGCCATCCTACAGCATGCCACACCCTTTGTCCCCATTTTCCACTTTAACACAGCTCATGGCACGTGACTCAGCATCTCACGCTGCCTCATCATTAGAACCATCTCCAGTAGCCAGCCAGCGCAATAATCACACCTCGTATGCCAACGCACTGTCTGAGGCACAAACTGAGGACTGTCATCTCTCACGAGACTGCGGAGAACAGTCCAGCTGGATCACAGCAGGTCAGCGACATCATCCACATGTTTTTCCCTAGCGCAAACATAATCAGCCTCAATCAGCACAGCAACTGCCTCCTGCTCAGCCAGCTCCTACTACACCTGTTTTCTCCAGTGTGTTTCAGGGAAATCACTCCTCTGATCATGCCCAACGGCTACCTCAAGCAATCCCGGTGTACTCACAGCACCCCCCTTGCACCCCTGCTCCTGTTTTCTGTGCATCACCTGGCTCCAATTTTGAGAAATCAAGTATATTACATGTTCTACGACAACTGCTCCCTATTCCTATGCGCCTGTTGCTGTGTTCAACCATGACTGAGAAGGTGGAGTGTTTTGTAGAGATAGACACAATCCTAACAGCAGATGGCATGTTTCACTAAATGCGGAACGTCGGCAAACACATGAATACGGCGGTTCTCATCATACGAATTGGCGAAGAAGTTTCTTTCTGGTGAAACATTCAAGGATTTCAGTAGACCTTGATTGCAGCCAGCCACGTCACCCATAGTAGCATCAGTAGAGCTTGATTGCAGCCAGCCATGTCACACAAAGTAGCAAATACGTGGAAGCCCGCCGATTCGACAGCTTTAATTATGTTCATCAGATTATCTTTATTCATGAGATAATCAAAATGAAACATAACTGGCTGCTTCCAGTGTCCAACAATACCTCTACTAACGGCAACCTGAACTTTGTCCTTGGGCTTATATATTCTGTCTGATCCTATATCATAAATATTTTTTTGACACCGACGTCTCGTTGCTTGCGGTCAAAGGCCCTTTGAATATCAGTCACAACGCGTAATAATGCGTCCTGCGCTGTTAGCATCTTTCGAAATCCGAATTGTAATGGGGAGAAGAGTGAGTTCGCTTCTAGGTGCCGAGTCAGTCGGGCATTCACAATTTTCTCCAGAACCTTCGCTACACACGAGGTGAGAGCTATAGGGCGGTAGCTGGTCAATTCATCGGTAGG
>SDVV010008785.1:0-17039 GCA_016164225.1 Gammarus roeselii
TACATATATGCAAGCGTTTCCACTCTAGCAGACAGTTTTTTTATACGATCTGCTTTCATGTGCACTGTCTCATTTCTGATGTTATCCCTCCATGTAATTCCACGCCTACCTCTCCTGGCCTTCATACCTAACACAGTCATCCTACTCATTTCAGCTGCACTCGTCATCACCTACCAGCCCCAAACATCACGTTCGCAACGATTATAGTCCCATATTTACTTCTCTTTATAGTTCTATAATAGCAACTCTATGGGCCAGCTCATCAGATCACTTGGTAAAGTTCTCACTTCCTTACCTCATCTCATCTAGACCGTATCTCATCCCTGCCTCCCAACTCCCACCCTCAATGATGTGGTAGCCCCTTCGGCTCCTTGAAACACTCCGTGGTCTGCTAGAATCCTCAGTTTCGAGGACTGATTGCCAGCATTCAGTGTATACCGTCACTATTCTGTTGGATTTAGGAATATGTTGGGGCTTAGCATTCCGATTACAAGACTGCGTGAGTTCCTTTGACAGGCGAGCGTTCAGATTTTAGTTGAGAACTGTCACGAAACGAATACGTTGTGTGGTGACACATAGAAAAATACCAGCGAACAAAAATGCGGCCTCTAGAAAGTACCAACTGACTCATTGATAATCGATTTGACGCAAAGCTTTGATAACTTCTAGGGTCGATAATCATTTTCAATTGGTTTATTGCTCTTGGTCTAGGTTGATGGAACACAATGAGTTCGAAAGTTGGTTGTGCTCAACGGAAGGACCGCATTCAACCGTTGCCAGAATCAGAATATTTAAGTATCGGAAATTTCAATTAATAATCAGGATATTAGAATTGTTATTTAGCCACGCAACATACAATAATCGTACTATTGTATCTACGGGAGAAAATTCAGTGACAGTTCACCTTTAATGTAACTTAACTCGCCGTGTTTGTGGAATTTCATATTTTTTTCCGCACGTGTCATTAACCGTACATTCTCATATATGATGCGTTGCATACATTATCATATTGGCGGTATCGCTCTGTTATAATAATCTGATTGTTTTAATTAGTTTGTCATGTTACTTACCTTCATTGTAAAAGAGCAGAGCTGTTACTATGATGTTTTCAGACCTCACTTTAGCATTAGGTATTAAACATTAACTGTCTGTCGTCTTCAGGCTTCGAATATTTCGTTCCCTTAACCGTTAAAATTTGTTTTGTAATTGTGATGGGGTTGCGCCTGGTGAAGCAACCCCATCACGACCGGTTGCGTCACCAAGTTGCATTCAAGTTTTTTCTGAATTCAGGTAGGTTTAAAGTTAAATAATTGCATTTTTTTGAACTAGCGGTTACTTCTTTACACAAATGTGAAGATTACTTGTATGGGATGAAATGATGCCACAATTGGATCAGGAATGAATATTGAATTTTCAATTACTATTCGAATTGGCTTTGTCAAATTCTATTTGTACAGTATACCTGCGGTGATAGCAGTAGTACCATTTTGAGACCAATAGCTATACGTTTACCTAAGAAAAAGTGGTCTTCTTTGTCGGCTTGTTTTATAAAATGTATAGTGTTTAAAACGTTAAAAACGTAACCTATTGAAAAAATATCGCTGAAATGTCATTCAATCCAAATGTTCCCTCAAAAGAACTCTACCGTAGAAAACATTCGGTGTGATGAGTCCTAACGAAGTTTCAATTGCAAACAGGACTTCTTATCGTCTTATTTGACAATAATTTTCATTCTAACGCCGTCGACAATCGCAATAATTTCATGAGGTTGATTACTCCTGCGTCAACTTCTCTTCATCAACCAAACACCAAGGCGGTCTAGCCGTCACATGTTTCCAACACAGCTCAGGCGACCTGTTCCCCGGCAAGGATGGCTGCACACGGCAAATGCTTGCCTTAACAGACTGAAAAACTTGGATGGTTTGCAGACCAGGACTTGCCAGCATAAAGAAGTCAGCCTAAGAAAGAAAGAAAAAATCTCGCTTCAAGAAACGTGCTGTGATTCAGTTCGGGTGAACTACTGGACCTCTCGGTCATCTGACATGATATTCCACAGGTGACACGATTTGATGTATTCCTATTTTGCTGAAATATTGTTGTCACCAGAAAATGCATTATATTGAGTACAGTAAGTTATGTGTCCAATTGATTTTATCACAATGATTGTAATACGTTACTATGATATCGGTTGAGCAAAACGTTATCATTATCGCTGTCATTTATTCACAGATACATTCACTTTTATATTACTGCATTTTTTTACACCGGTTTTAGCTATACATTTCACCTATGCAAATTTTCTAAACAAACTAAACAATTGGTTCATGTTTAAATTCCAATTGCTTATGGTGAAAACAAGTGTCGTTATTCGTACTTTGTTGACCGTTCTTTTCCAATATTACATATACTTGTCAGCAACCACATTTTTTGAACCTTGTTCTGCATAGCATCAAAAATTAGGGGAGGTTAATCAGGAGCCTCCCCTTTTTCATGATGCCTCCACCAATACATAAACAAAAACTAGGAGTGCGGTGTCTGCATTAGAGAAGAGGCAGAGCGCCACTTCATTATCATCTGTATCACCAATACGGAACAATGTATCCAAGGATTTCCGAATAAGGTAGAAGGCCGTGCAGGTTGTCTTCTCAGAATTTGCGGTAGGTCATTAATGAAAAAATTAGAAAAAGGATTTAAAAATTCAAGGACTCAACATTTATTTAGGTATCATGGCAGGTTGACAAATTACCGAAATTTTAGAGTACGTACACGATTTTCAAATCAGAATGAACCTTTCTGAAAACTAAATTCGCTAACTTAATATGCTTCCTACTATCATATAAATTTGGGTAGTGAATAAAATGACTTCTATAATGCACCAATCGCTGGCTTTTATTGGTGGGATATTCCCTATTCTTCAATGATTTAATATGTGAGGACAGAAATATAAACGTTTCATTGCACTAATGGTGTTAATAAAATATGTATTATAAGCAAGGTTAAAAGACATTTTCAAAATTCTGACCTTGCCAGGAACGGAAAGGAGTGGAAATTGTCCTATATAGGGTTGTATATTCCATTTACTCACATAATGTTTGGCAGGAGAAAAACATTTTTTATAAGCTAGCTGACATGCTACAAATGACACTTTATAAATGTACAGAAAACACTTCCCACCGCGTCATAACAGATAGCTCTGATAATTGAATTAGTTTCTAAAATGCCGAAATGCAGGACGAGTGAGTTAATGAACAGGAAAACATGTACGGAAAGATTCCTCAAATGACATGAAGGATACATAACAGCTGACGAGTTTGATTCCATAGTTCTATTTCAAAGTAGAATCATTTCATTTGTCATTTTAAGCTAACAATACTGCTACTTGTTATTTAAAGCATTGACTGCGAACACTGCAGCCGAAGACTTTATTATGAGACCCCAAGATCGAGACAATTCCTATAACATAAGAGAGAGGAGGGAATCTGTGCTCACGCCTACAAGCACATGATAGTATTCCATCAACACGCTTATGACTAAGAATGATAGGTCATATGGGTTTGTATTGTACGCAGAATCCTTTTCATTTATGCAGATGCATAAGGAGATGAATAAGGCAGATGTACAAAATATTTTTTGAAGTAGTTGTTGGACAATTTCGAATTTCGTAAAGTTGCCACATGATTTATATAATATCCCGTCAACATAGGAGACGTGCTCTTCAGCTATGGGTCTGGTCTACTGATACACCAATAAAGTGTTTGTACTCGATTTGAAACTGGTTGAGCTTTAAACTAAACCTGGATGCTTGGTATGGGTAGCTTCCTGCAGGAAAATTGTATGCTTTCCGTCTGGTCGACATTTAGCGTCAACTTATCCGATGTGAATCATTGAAATAAAAACAATAAATTATTCATATTAGCAATAGTTTCGGAAATATTATTTCCTGTAAACTAAAATGCGGTATCAAAGGCAGAAAAAGACAAGAATCACCTGTCACAAGTACTTCTAATGTCATTAACATAGATAACGAATATTAATGGCTCAAAAAATTCCCGTTACGGTACTCTAATATTTACCATACTGAAATATGATGATTATTTAAATCATCTTACCATTCTTTTTATCAAATAGACAATTTATCACCCACCTCTAGAATGCTCAAATTTTGCTAACAAAATTAATGGCTCACACAATTGAAGCTTTGCTAAGGTCCAAGAATGGTGCACCAGGGCTTTTCCCCACCATCGAACCCATCAATAACATCTTCAGTGAAGTCCAATAATGCCTGCTCAGTTTTCCTGGAGGCCATATTGTTTTTTGCTTAGCAGGTTATTACATCCAAATTGAGTATATTGTCTACTATCGAAGACTTTTATAAATACTTTGCTTGTACGGGCAGACCTGATATTGGATGATTTTTTTTTAATGTCAGTTTTCCGTTAATTTATGAAGATTGGACAAACTTTAACGATTTTGAGCGCATTGGGAGAAGATACCTGCTGCGTGGCAACTACAAAAATTCTAGTGCGGCGTCAAATTTGAATAACTTTTCGACTTGTTTATATTTCGTTCTGGTTTACAGGGATTACGATCGGTTTTTCTAATATCGTATTATCTAAAACGTGTTCTGAAATGATGCGGTTACTAATAATTGATTCACATAGGAAGCCAGGTATTCCTTTGAAGAGATTATTGAGAGCATTTTAAGTCGGTTGTGTTAAACCTCTTCATCAATATTAGTGAATCCAAATTTTCCTGCTTATTTTTTCCATGATGGTTACCACTGATTTTCCAGACGAATATATTTGTCTTTTATTGGTCATAATCATTTGTTGAATATAATCGACGAACAATAGAAATCAGTATAGTTATAACCTTTTAGTAAAGCATATGATCCTTTTCACATGTTCGGAGATACCTTTGGAATTTCCGATATAAGCGGTGTCTTTTTTTTTTGTTTGACTTGTAAATCTGGTGTCCTCCACAGCTTCTTAGATCATTTGAGACGAAGCATTATGTTATGAGCGAGAAATGCACCTAGGACTAATCAAAGGGTCCACATCGGAATTTTGCAAAAACATGATTTGAGCTTATTGTGAAAATCATTTTTTTTAAATTTAAGCTTTCAGCAGCTCCTCAAAACATTGAATGATGCGATAGCTAAATTTGCGACAGGTAATTGAATTAAAATTACGTTATTCATGAAAAATCGGCTTTAGAATAAAAAGTGGGTAACAGTCGGAGATACCTGAAACGATGACAGCTGCACCAGTCAGACAATGAACATGTTTTAATTGTTTTCTGCTATTGTTGCAGATCCAACAGCTGTACTTGTCGGATTAGCAGTAAACTATGATAAGGAAGCAAATTTCCGTTTAAATCTCGCATAATATACGCTTCATTACGGGCTATAGAACATTGACACCTAAAAGTTCATTAAACTCTAGCGATAAATTTCTACCGATGTTTCATAAGCTCTACAGTAAGCTATTACTATAATTTTAACCTCACAATTACAATGAATGTCCTCATGAAAAAGGGAGTACAGGTTTTGTTACCACAGACGCCAGAAATATAACTGTTATGCGATTGAGCTTCCAAATATGCATGATCATATTGCTATTTGGACTTGGTCTCGAATAAAAAGCGAAATGTATATACATACCTAGAAACGTGTAAACCACAAGCAGGTTTACACGTTCCTGAGTATGTTCTAATTCCCAGCGTTCAAAGTACCGCAGTCAACCTGATATTTATGCATAAACATGTTCCATCCTCATCCCTCGTGTAATTGTTTGTACATTGAGTGTAACAAGATACACGATATAAGTCATGTAATCCGTTGGTCGATTATGCTTGACAGAATCCTAACACAGAATATGCTAAAGCGCCTTCCATTTCAATTTGGAAGCTGAAAAACTTCACTTGCAAACTCGCATCATTTCATGACGTGCAGAAAAATAGTTTCATAATGTAGTTGAATCTCCAACTCCTGGAATTTTTGAAGATTCCGCAAACGTATTCTCATTTGCATAGAAATCAATGTTGTTTGTTCGATACACTGTTAAGAGGTTTGAGCTGCAGTTGGAGAAGTCATGGAGTTATTGTTTTGTTGACATACAAATAAATTGTACTTTGTCCACGTTACAATAATATCCCGTCATTAAAAAAATGAACACTTGCACAAATTCATAGAATTTGATGAAACATAAGTGATAAGGTCGACAAATTGGATGTTTTGATGACGTTTGCGCAGTCCCATTCAAGCACGGTAGCAATCAAGCACGGTAGCAATCAAGCACGGTAGCAATCGGATGCTGAACCGTATGCATTTTTTTACCAATTACATTAAATCAAGTAGAAAACTCAATACAAAAGTTAGATACGAAGGAGTTCAGTCTTGCTATAAGAGGATTAAGTTTAGTTGCTGATGGCTGTAAAAAAAAATATTGCTTACAACAGTCCTACAACACATAAAGCAGAAACAACGAATGGTTATTGTTCGTCTGTGAGAAATGAGAGGTAAAAATGAGAGACAGCTAGAGAGATAGAATACCCGCTTCGATCCCCAGGGAAGCGTCGGGAACGTGCAGTAGTTCTAGTATCTCTTCAGCCTAGATGGGTGTGCATTCTTCGTGGACTGCCAGCCTTTGCACAGCTTCATAAGATGTTGAGGAGTTTTTGACATATATGTTTTTACCGTTTTTTTTTCCAGCGGATAATAAAAATTGCGTGTCATGGTGGGTCAAAATGATCATGATATTAGTATTGGTCTCGTCAAGTGATGGAAAGTCTATATTCTTCTCAATTTGATTGGCTAGACTTAACACTGCCGTTCTGAAATCAGCACTTGAATACATGTTTGTTTCTTTAATTTCTATTAAGCTGTTTTTTATTCCTGTCGATGAACTCCCACTGCTGGTGTAAATTAAACAATTGCGAGATCAGAGTGTCTAAATTAGATAAAATCCAAGTCGCATTGTATCAATATATATCTATTGTAGAACGGTTGGTCTCAGATTGGATTTGTGATCAGAGGTAAATTGTGCGGGGACCTTATTGGATCAATAAAGAGTGTCAGTGATCAAATGACTCGTGCTAACCCGAGAAGTGAAACACGACCTTTCATTGTAAAAGCCCTTTGCTAATATTTTTTTATTGATCTTTTAAATGATAATATCGGGTGTTTATTGATGTTTTCAACTAAAATGAATGATTACCGATGCGATTCAATGACTAACCTGCCATTAATCCATTAGCCGTTGTTCGTTGTAGCCATGTCGTCACCTGACTCGCTACGGAGGAGTTAGAATCATCAGAGAACGCTCCAAATAAGGATCGAGTATAATGACGACAATGAGAACTGGGAAATAACGAGAATAAATGAAGAGTTGTTGCAGTCTTCTTTCAACGGTTGTTTAACGTTTACAATCTACAAAAGACTAATTAACATCTGACGGACATAGTTCCTTACATTACACTGCTTATTATATAACTGCAATCCTTCATGTTAAATTAGATTTTTTACTCTGATAACGTCTCGGAAGTAGAATAACCATTTATCATATTACATTTTCGTTTGATGTAATATTATAAGCACTCATGATGTGATTTGTAACATCCTCTTCCTGTCGACGGCATTTAAAGTTAAAAACCAAACACGACTCTGACGAGAGATCGAGAGACGCAGAGATCCTAAAGACCCCTGAAGCCCTAAACTGGCAGGCCGGTGAGCAACGGCGACGGTGAGAGGCTAGGGAAGACTTTTGATTTGTGTCGCATGAATTTGTCGTGAAGTGTGAATATATCCAGTCATATAAGGTGTAGCACTCCGTCACAGATCGTGTGAGGGTAGGTCAGCTGAGTATTGGTTGGGTGAGCGTAGATCGGAAAAGGGTAAGTTGTGTGAGGGTCAAGCAGGGGATGGTTGATTTAGGGTTGACAGGGTGAGAACAGGTAGGTTTAGGGTTAAACGGGTGACTGTTGGGTTAGAGGGGGGCTGGCTGAGGTCGGGTTTGTTATGGTTGGTCGGGAGGAGGTTCGTCAACTGATGGTACAGTGGGTAAGGTAACATCAGGTTTCACAAGTGTTTGAAGACATCAACTGGCTTGGTGCACCAACTAGTTTGCTTTTCAATAGTTGGGAGATTAGTCTCGAAGTTGAAGTCCAAGGGAGCTTCATGGATCCTTGTACTCTATTTAGATGAAGCAATATAAAAGTGGTGTTAAAAAATAGCATATAACGATGAAACTCGAAACAAACCATATTAGCACCTGGGAGAAAGCCATCGATCCATGATGTTAATATGATTGTTACAATCAGAAACCTATAAAAAATATTCTTCTACCTGCTTTACTCATATTTTAAAACTTTGAGCTAAAGATGAACCTAGTTGACAGCAGGGCAGTCTGCTCAAAATATGCATTGTATCGAATCAGTTGAGCCGTCACTAAGCCCATGGCATTTACGATGGGTACTATAGCAAGGAAGGCGTATTGTTCTCCGGACATATACAAATCATATAATGTTAGGAGATCACGTAGACAAGAGTAGAGCACATGAACATGTTCCTTACATATTTAGGCAAAAAAAGTAACTTCACACGAAGCGACAGAAATAAGTTCATTCAATGCATAAACGACGTTCATTTATTCTACCTCTTATAAGTCTCTGTTTTCTTTGATTCAAAAAGCTATCTCTTAAAGGAAGCAGAATTTTATTCCAGATCTCTACAATTTTTTTGCATGAATGGACGAATGAAAACAGAGTAGTCGGAGTGAATGCAACTGATGACCGTTTCATAGCTGGTCTTACTCTTCAAGCTATTAATCATTCGCACATCAGATATATTTTTCAATCAGACATCTGTCTTCAAAAAAACAGACTTTGAACATGCTTTATCAAATTGTTTATGCTCTCAATGCTGAACAATTTTTCTGCATTTATTTATGATTTAATGTAATAGCAACCGCTTGGTGGAGTTGTTTCTTTCATTGAAGAATAAATTTATTCATATGACAAAGAAGTCAAGCCGGCCTTATATTCAGTGTTGCTCAGGCTGCCGTGCCAATATACTTGTTCTAATTACATTGGTCATAGTTACCACGGTTAAAGTCGGAAAAAAATCTAGGAAAAGGTGTCTAGGTACAGAATAGTGTCTAACATTCTGGAACACATTCCGAACCTTAAAATTAAACGCATCATGATTGAATTTTCAATCAAATCAAACCATGTACTGAAACATTGCATTTGTAAAAATTGTTGATACATTCTCATATATAAGTATAGACTTTTTGGCTAACAAGATGCGCACGTAAACATCACTATTACAAGGTAATGGAACAGGCACCCACACAAATGCAAACATACACCCCCACCTACATACATAAACACACACTCGCCTCACAAGCATACACACTGCATAATATAAAAGTAAAAATTAAATTCACGATGACGGAGGTCGATCCTCAGGAAGAAGAACAGTTAGTAACAAGTTTGCTCACGCGAAAGTTGGAAGAGAGTGACACGAGGATCGAGCAACCGGAGGAAGACGTAGTTAACTTGAGGAGTGTCCTTGGAGAAGCGGATTGATGACGCTGATACATACGAAAGACGGGACGCGCTTGTGTTCAGCGGGATTGCAGTGCCACCCATCAAAGAGGGGGGAAACAGAGCCAATCTAGTGTGTGGTACAATGAAGAAACCCTGGTTTAATATAAAAAAAAACTGCCAATCAGGACACTGATAGTCTCCACATCATTGTATAACTGTGCAGAAGAGAATCGAACAGAGATATACCAAATGCCTGGAGAAAAATGAAGTCTTACACCGATCATACTCTTGTACGGCTTCGGAAGGTGAAACGTGACTACCCGTATAAGATATCGGACTACTCCTCAGCAGGCGGTCGAGTTATTTGAGGGATGCCTCCAAACCCAGACTCACCAAACGTTCGCAGCTTCAAGGTGGCCAGAAGTTCACATGGGAAGTTGGTAAATGATTTGCAGTGATACTCCTGGCAATCCACCGCCGGACTTGGTCTAGTTTTGGCAAAACAATCGTTTTTCTTCGTCTCTATGACCAAACATATGGAAATAGAAATCAGTTGAAAGGATTTATCTGTCGATGAAGTCGGTCATTTGAATAGATTCGATGACACAATTGAAATATTGGTTCTGACTAGTCACTTTGATTCTGGTGTTACACAATTATTTGGAATATATAAGCCTCACAATGGAATAATTACAAATTTTTCTAATATTATGGACAAAATTCTTAGCAGTAATATTTAAAGTTGCAGTAAGCTCTTCTTGGTAGGACCCACAACCCATCGATGCATCAAAGACATGAACTCGTTCTATTTTGAACGTTTAACCACTAAACTATCAATTAAGTAAGGTTCCCTGCGAGTGATAAAACTGAGCTAATATTGTTCGATCACTTTTGCATGAAGAGAGCTAATTCGCCCTGTAGCCGGGGTTGCTAGATTTGTGCTACCGTAACCTCGGCGTGTCGTAGAAGGCGACTAAAAGGGGAGCCCTGAAGCCGGAGAGTTAGAATCGTGCTACCGCAACCCTTGCATGTTGTAGAAGGAGACTAATAGTGGCGAGGCAATGGGCTAGGAATTCCTTCCTCTGTGAAATCCTCCCTAGGAGACAGAAAGACGAGTGAGGGGAAGTGAGGCTCACGCATCTCCGAACCCTATTGTTAAGGTCGCTTAATGTTATTGTACGAATAAAGCAGATATGAGAGAAATTGGTGAGATGTTTGTGAGGAAGAAGTTTGATGTGATGGCGCTGTGTGAGACGAAATTTAAAGTAAGGGTAAAGTCGGGCGTGGAGGAAAGTTGGGCACGAGAAGGTGATATGTTGATACTGGGTGATCGATTGGCTAGAGGAAGGAGCTGTCTTCAAGATTGATGTGAGTGAACGTTTAGTTAGGCGTAGACAAATAGATATTTGTGAGTGCGTACGGACCTGGTAACGAGAGAAGTAAGGAGGAGAGGGGGCAATTTTGATATGAGTGTATTGAGAATTGTAATGGTCAATTCAATGTTGTTGAACTGTGCGACCTGAATGCAACCGTTAGAGATGTAGTGTGGAAAGAGTTGTTGTGAGGTATGGCTTTTCTAGCAGAAATGATATGGAGCACGCCCTGGTGATCGGAAACAGCTTGTTTAAGAAGCGAGTTATCCCAATTATACATGGGTATGGATGGCCCATCGTGCAGTGGTGAAGAGAGCGCTGATGGATTTTGTGCTGATTTCAATGAGAGTAGTGGGAAGGTTGTTGGTTTTGCGGGTAGTGAGAGGGGAGGGTGGACGAGGGACTGACCATCCGAAGGTGGGAGGAAGATTAAGAGTGGAGTAGGCGTGAAAGCGAACAATAGAGAAGGAAGAGGAAAAGAGGCAGTTTAGGTTAGTGAACTGAATGTGGTAAACTGAGCTAAGGAATTCCAGCAGACATTAAGATAGGAATTTATCAACATTAGAAGGCAGGAGCAGTGATGTTTGGAGGAAGATTTGGAGACGTTCCGAGATGCTGTGTTGAGATGTGAGAAAAATGTTTGTGGTGTGCGCCGTGTTGGTGGGTGCATAAGGAAAGGATGCGAGTGGTAGAACGAGGAGGTCAAACTGGCAGTGGCGCAGAAACAAAAAGCTTTTGAGATGAGTTTGCAAGCGCGGTCGATGGTGACCTAAGATAACTATATAGATAAGAGGAAATAGGTAGAGCGGGTAATGGGAGGTAAAGCGGGTGAAAGGTGGGGCAAACAGCAGCGCCAGAATTTTGAGGAGATCAAAACGATGTTCCGGGAAAAGGTGAAGTGGTGAGAAATGGGAAACCGGGAAGGAGAAGCGGTAAAAGATGAAAACGGCCAGTTGTTGACGGAAAATGTTGTTGAACGTATTATTTGGGCCGAGTATTTGATGAGTAAATGGTTTGAATGTCGTGGATGACAGTAAGACGAACATTGTTGCCATAAGTAGTGGTACACGGATGTCGTTCTTTGGAGATGGACTTGTAGAGGATATTACTAGGTAGGAGGTTCAGGAGGCGGTGGAGGCGATGAAAGCAGGGGGAAAGTCGCCGGTTTGGATGGAGTTGCTGCCGAATGCCTGATCTGTGCGGGAGCAACGATTGCCGAATGCCTGGTGAGGCAACTGAATGTGTGTTTTGTAACAGCAGTGCCGCCGATTGCGTTTCACAGAGCTTGCATTGTTCCGCTGAACAAGGGCAGAGAAGATAAATATGACTGCTGTAACTCAACAGGTATATGTATATTTTGTGTGGTCGGTAATTGTACGGGCGAGTGCTGACCAATAGGATTACAGACGGGACAGATGACGCAATTGGAGAGTAACAGTGGAGCTTTATGGGAGGTAGGGAGTAGTCTATCAGATTTTTTTAGTAAGGCAAGTCTGTGAGAAGTACTTTGTGAAGGGAAAGGATTTTATCTGGGCCTTCATGGAATTGGAAAGGGCTGCGACAGAGTTGACAGGGGAACGGTGTGGAGGGTATTGCGTTCGTATTGAGTGTATGAAAATCTGTTGCAAGCAGTTCAGAGTTTATTTGTTGACAGCGGAGAATGTGTCAAGGTGGGCAGCAATTTGAGTGATTGTTTTGCAGTGAAAGTGGGTCTGAGACAAGGATGTGTTATGTCTCCCTGACTGTTCAATCTTTTCACGGATGGAGTGGTGAGAGAGGTGAATGCGAGTGTACTGGGTCGTTGGTTGGAGTTGAGCCAGTTACTGTTCGCGGATGATACGGCAATGGTGGCGTATTCAGAGGAGATGCTAAGTAGGCTAGTATATGAGTTTGGTAGAGTGTATGAGAGGAGGAACATCCTAGTGAACGTGGGAAAAAGTAAAGTAATAAGATTGTCGAGGATTCTATGTATATACACATAAATGATTTAACTTACAAATGTTTATTTATAATATTTTTCTTTTCCGGCACAATATAATAAATCAAATAGTCATTTATCAAGTCGGTTATACGGCTAAATGTTTTTATGCCAAAGAATAAATCGGCAGATAATGTTTTCTTGAAAATAGTAACAAAAAGGTTACTTCACAGCAATGTTTCAACAGACTTCATTTCTCGCATTGCAATGATTGCTTCTGCTAATATGTTGTTGTCTTAGCTGTTGCTTCATTGGTTAGCAATCAGCGCCAACTGTGGCAGCTTAAGATGATTATTAATCGCTTTGTAAGACAGGAAATCACATTTCCGTTTGCTGCCCTTAGTGGCGAGATTGGCCGCCTCGCTTCTGAATCCATCTTCATTTGCAAAAGAATACGATGGCAAGCGCTAATCTTCTCTCTCAGTGTTATCCCTCGTAAAGCGCTCGATGGCAAGCGCTCATCTTCTCTCTCAGTGTTATCCCTCGTAAAGCGCTCGATGGCAAGCGCTAATCTTCTCTCTCAGTGTTATCCCTCGTAAAGCGCTCGATGGCAAGCTCTAATCTTCTCTCTCAGTGTTATCCCTCGTAAAGCGCTCGATGGCAAGCGCTAATCTTCTCTCTCAGTGTTATCTCTCGCAAAGCGCTCGATGGCAAGCTCTAATCTTCTCTCTCAGTGTTATCCCTCGTAAAGCGCTCGATGGCAAGCGCTCATCTTCTCTCTCAGTGTTATCCCTCGTAAAGCGCTCGATGGCAAGCGCTAATCTTCTCTCTCAGTGTTATCCCTCGTAAAGCGCTCGATGGCAAGCTCTAATCTTCTCTCTCAGTGTTATCCCTCGTAAAGCGCTCGATGGCAAGCGCTAATCTTCTCTCTCAGTGTTATCTCTCGCAAAGCGCTCGATGGCAAGCTCTAATCTTCTCTCTCAGTGTTATCCCTCGTAAAGCGCTCCTAATATTTCTTATTTATGAAGTTTATGGTTACAGAGGAACTTTACCAACCACATACGCTGAACCGTCGCCCAGCCGCAATGACGAACAATTTAAAATAAATATTGCTTGGCTGGGTGAGAAAATTAAACCTCAGAGTCCTTTCTGTCATTATATGTAACCATCTGTTCTCGTCATGAGTGTACAACTTGTATACCAATATTGTAAACCTTAATTTGGATAAAATTCTACAGCCTTCAAAGAACATGGCGTATATGGAATCAGATATATCTGGAGGAAAGCTGTTTAATAAATTTAGGTTTTGCCTGATTTTTCCCATGGTAAGTAAATTCTCGGTTTCTATTTGGCATTTTTACAGTATCTCGACCGGTTCTCATTCCAGTTTTGTCATTGAACTAGACTCTGTCTTGTATGCAAACAATTTTTTTTCTCAGGTTGACGGCCCAACTTTCCTTACCGTTCGAATTTTTAGTGCCGTTGATGTTTTTTTTTAATGTAAAGCGCTTTACCTCGTCGATCTTGATGTATCAACAATGCCTATTGATGCAAGCGCTGATGGGAATCTTAACCTTCTTATCTGTAGATTGATTATAAAATGATGATTCACATTGTAAATCGTGCCACAATAATATACTCAGACATCCGAACGATGCAACGATAGACTCAATCAGCATGCCGATGCACAATGATCAGTACTCAGACCGAAGCATTATATTCGATCATCAGGCCGATGCCATACGCTGAGTCATCAGACCGACTCAATATACTCTGTCAACAGACCGATGCAATATTCTCATCATCACACTTATGCAATATACACAGTCATCAGACCGATGCAATTTACTTAGTTATCAGACCGATGCAATATACTCAGTCATCAGGCCGATGCAATATACTCAGTCATCAGGCCGATGCAATATTCTCAGTAAGCTGACCGATGCAATAAACTCAGTCATCAGGCCGATGCAATATACTCTGTCGAACACTCGCCTACGGCTTCATCACCTTTCTAACCAATCTCCTTTCATTCATCCGCACCATGTGCCCGAACCATATCATAACACGCGAATCCACTCTGTCCTCCAACTTCTTCAACATCCCCATTCTCATTCAAACCACATCGTTAATAAACCTGTCTCTCAACAACTTTCCAGTCATACTCCTCCAACATTTTATCTCGAAAACATTCAACCTTCTTTTCTCCTCTGCTCTCACCCCCCAAGTCTCAGCTCTGTATAGCACAGTTGGGACAACAACACCCTCATAGAACTATCTATTTGCTTCCATCCTCAACGCCCTGCAGCTCATTACACTCCTCAGTGCACCCAGAACTTTTACACCCCTCCTCCACCCGCGACTTACTGTAACCTCAGTTTCCACTAGTTCAGTCTTCTCCACATGGGAGCCCAGATACTTGAAACACTGAACTTCGTCCAACAACTTTCCATTTAGGTGTACACTAATTCTGCTTGCATCAACAGTCCTCGAGTATCTCATCACTTTATTTTTACCCACGTCCACTCGAAGTTTCCTCATCTAACACTCCCTACCAAACTCAGACACTAGCCTAAATAGCTTGTCTCCTGAATCCGCCGTCATCGCCGTTTCATCTGCAAACAACAACTGGCCCAACTGCCAACTCATTCTATTTGCGTTCGACGGCTCCAAGTCACGACTCAGCACACTCGCGTTCACCTCCCTGACCACTCCGTCCATGTTGAGATTGAACAACGCTGGAGACATCACTCAGCCTTTTCTCAGACACACTTTCACTGTGAACCAATCACTCACCTTGCTTCCCATTGTGATACATACTCGGCTGCTAACATAGAAACTTTGCACTGCTTTCAACATATTTCCGCCCACTCCATACAAGCGCAACACCCTCTACATCGCTTCTCTGTCAATCCTGTCGTATGACTTTACAAAATCCATGTAGCCCCATAACACTCCCTATCGCTTTGCATGGTACTTCTAACAGACCTGTCTCACTGCAAAAATCTCATTATTTGAAAAAGGAAAATATCTGGGCCAGTAGCGTTCTTACTCAGTCATGAGAAAAAACCGTGGTAAAACAAATGGGATCTTTTCCTTTCTCTGATTCAAAAAACCCACAAGTAATCTAGAATGCCATTCAAGTTGCATATGTAAATTTGTTTTTCAAAGATAGATCACCTTAATGAGCCTAATAAAACACTGTTATTTCTGGATAAACCTGACCCTCAGTCACGGCAAGTCCACCACTGCTTGAACTGGCCTGAAATGTATTCCACGTCTGCTGCGGTTGGTTTCTTCGGTTCCTATTAGAAGGAGATGTAGGAAGCTCAGATTCAAAAGTAAACAGAAACGGAAATTTGGGAAATAATTGTGCCTGTGTAATTGATGGTCATTATACTCTCCTACGGAGGACTCTGAACATGAACTTCAACCATGTTAATGGAGGTCATTTACATAGTTACAACCGTGTTATATTATTCTGGAATGATCAACAATACTGGGATAGCCAAATTATCTTGAATTTTTACATATATTGTTACGAAAAGTTAGTCGGGAATGTCGCCACATTAGAGTTAGTGAATGGTACACTCACCTTGGCTTCTACATCTTGCGGTTTCTACTCGACTGCCACGTTTGGTTATACAACTCGGTGGAAATTTAATTCATCGGGTTCACAAATCTCAAAACGTATTGCAACCCGGTGAAAAAAACTTGACTGTAATGTAACAAAGAATAAAAACTCCTTACACAAAACAGAATTCTGTTTCGACTTAGTATCCGTCTCGATCCTAACTTGTTATGCCCTGTTAGTGCGATGATAGGGCTCTCAACAATCCACTCACCACTCATGAGTTCGTTTCTAATCTGAGGTAGTAGGTGGAATTTTTTCTGCGATTACACGCAGGTTCTTACATGCAATGTTCATAAACAATGGCAAGGATTGTATTATTATCACCTGGTGGGTCACTGTTGTGAATGGTACAGTCATCACTGCCCACTGTGCACTGTCCAATGTGCACTGGTAAGTGTGCGTGGTCTGTAGCTCCCAAGCATTGTTGTTGACCGGACGGTGGCAGCCGTCCAGCGACAGTCCTAGTCGCTGGACGTGAGATAAGACGAACACTTCATTAATGAGCCTCGATAAATTGTTAAATAAATTATATTTATAGACATATATATATACATATATATATATA
>SDVV010008786.1:0-17038 GCA_016164225.1 Gammarus roeselii
TTGATAACACGGTCATAGCGAGTGGGTGACAGTTGATAACACGGTCATGGCGAGTGGGTGACGGTTGATAACACGGTCATGGCAGGTGGGTGACGGTTGATAACACGGTCATGGCAAGTGGGTGACGGTTGATGACACGGTCATTGCGGCTGGGTGACGGTTGATAACACGGTCATGACGAGTGGGTGACGGTTGATAACACGGTCATGGCGAGTGGGTGACGGTGGATAACACGGTCATAGCGGCTGGGTGACGGTTGATGACACAGTCATGGCGAGTGGGTGACGGTTGATAACACGGTCATGGCGAGTGGGTGACGGTTGATATCACGGTCATGACGAGAGGGTGACAATTGATAACACGGTCATGATGAGTGGGTGACGGTTGATAACACGGTCATAGCGAGTGGATGACGGTTGGTAACACGGTCATGGCAAGTGGGTGACTGTAGATGACACGGTCATGGCGGCTTGGTGATGGTTGATAACACGGTGATGACGGGTGGGTGACGGTTGATGACACAGTGATGACGGGTGGGTGACGGTTGATGACACGGTAATGACGGGTGAGTGACGGTTGATGACGGGTGAGTAGCGGTTGATGACACGGTGATGACGAGTGGGTGACGGTTGATAACACGGTGATGACGGGTGAGTGACGGTGAATTATGTTGACTTCGGGTTACCACGGGGCATCGTGTCCACAAAAGCCGTCGCATAATCAGTAACTTTGGGGCGACAAAGTGAACAGGTGTGCGTGTGAGGGCCCAGTGAAGACTAACATGGTGTGCGTGGGGGGGCCCAGTGGAGACTGACATGGTGTGCGTGTGAGAGCCCAGTGAAGACTAACATGGTGTGCACGTGAGGGCCCAGTGAAGACTAACATGGTGTGCGTGTGAGGGCCTAGTGAAGACCAACATGTGTGCGTGTGAGGGCCTAGTGAAGACCAACATGGTTTGTCTGTGAGGGCCCAGTGAAGACCAACATGGTGAGCGTGTGAGGGCCCAGTAAAGACTAACATGATGTGCATGTGAGGGCCCAGTAAAGACTCGTTACCTGGAGTGATTACCTGGAGTGAAAACGAAGTGTGATCATCATGGTTGTCTGTTGATAGATGTGATTATCATGGCTGGCTGTTGATAGATGGGATCATCTTGGTTGTCTGTTGATAGATGTGATCATCATGGTTGTCTGTTGACAGATGTGATCATCATGGTTGTCTGTTGATAGATGTGATCACCATGACTGGCTGTTGATAGATGTGATCATCATGGTTGTCTGTTGATAGATGTGATCATCATGGGTGTTTGTTGACAGATGTGATCATCATGGCTGGCTGTTGATAGATGTGATCATCATGACTGGCTGTTGACAGATGTGATCATCATGGTTGTCTGTTGACAGATGTGATCATCATGGTTGTCTGTTGACAGATGTGATCATCATGGTTGTCTGTTGACAGATGTGATCATCGTGGTTGTCTGTTGATAGATGTGATCATCATGATTGTCTGTTGATAGATGTGATCATCATGGTTGTCTGTTGATAGATGTGATCATCATGATTGTCTGTTGATAGATGTGATTATCATGGTTGTCTGTTGACAGATGTGACCATCAAGGCTGGCTGTTGATAGATGTGATCATCATGGTTGTCTGTTGACAGATGTGATCATCATGGTTGTCTGTTGACAGATGGGATCATCACGGTTGTCCGTTGACAGATGTTATCACCATGGTTGGCTGTTGACAGACGTGATCATCATGGCTGGCTGTTGACAGATGTGATCATCATGGTTGTCTGCTGACAGATGTGATCATCATGGTTGTCTGTTGACAGGTGTGATCATCATAGTTATCTGTTGACATATGTGATCATCATGGTTGTCTGTTGACAGATGTGATCACCATGGTTGTCTGTTGACAGATGTGATCACCATGGCTGGCTGTTTGCAGATGTGATCACCATGGCTGGCTGTTGACATATATAATCATCATGGTTGTCTGTTGACAGATGTGATCATCACGGTTGTCTGTTGACAGATGTTATCACCATGGCTGGCTGTTGACAGATGTGATCATCATGGTTGTCTGTTGACAGATGGGATCATCACGGTTGTCTGTTGACAGATGTTATCACCATGGTTGGCTGTTGACAGACGTGATCATCATGGCTGGCTGTTGATAGATGTGATCATCATGGTTGTCTGTTGACAGATGTGATCATCATGGTTGTCTGTTGATAGATGCGATCATCATGGTTGTCTGTTGACAGATGTGATCACCACGGCTGGCTGTTGACAGATGTGATCACCGTGGCTGGCTGTTTGCAGATGTGATCATCATGGTTGTCTGTTGACAGATGTGATCACCATGGCTGGCTGTTGACAGAAATGATCACCATGGCTGGCTGTTGACAGATGTGATCATCATGGCTGGCTGTCGACAGATGTGATCACCTTGGCTGGCTGTTGACAGATGTGATCACCATGGCTGGCTGTTGACAGATGTGATCACCATGGCTAGCTGTTCATAGATATGGAAGATGTGGACGCCTATTACCAATTCTGTCACGACCAAGTTTTCTCCCGAGACGCGTCGTTAACGGCACCGGCTATCGATCAGTATGCAACCCCTCGTTCGCGTCAATGAAACTGCAACAATGCAATAGCATACAAAACAATTTTCTTATTGGTATCTATAATTTAAAAATCAATTTATCATGCTTCATGTTTTCTTCGATGCTATTTCTTCAATCTCCTCCTCCGGCTATCTCTTGAACACTCTCCAATCGTCCCCTGTGAACATCCGCCTGTCGTCCCGTGAACTCTTCAATTAACTCCTGAACACACGCCAATCAGCTCGTGGACACCCTCCATTCGTCTAGTGAACACTTTCTAGTGGTCTCGTGCACACTCTTCAGCTTCTCCGGAACACTCTCCAGTCGTTTCGTGGATACTCTCCAGTCGTCTCGTGAACACTTTCCAGTCGCATGGAAAGTGTTCACGAGACGACTGGAGAGTATATGCATACCAACCTTAAACCTACTGTTGTATCTTGTATACAGCACTCTGTGACCGTCATAATTCAGGGGCGTCAGTAAATGCTCTCAAGGAAACGTGATTATGTAAGACCTTGTTTCTTTCCTGAATAGGTAAGCAATTTCCAAGAGAACTAAACTATTTCTAAGACTAATAACCATCAGACGCCACCAGAGGGTGTAACAAGACGAACAGACACCTTGTAAAGTTCCTAGTCTTGGTAACTATATGGCAGTTGTCCCCACAGAGCTCCCGTGAACTGTCACCTATGTTCTCATGAATTTCATGCAGTCCTCTCGAGAACTCACTTCTCGCTATTTCTCTCATCTGTATGTATTTGAAAGTTTATGTTGCTCCTGATTAATCCTCCAACTCCGGTTACATTGCTTGGCCTCTTGCCGCACACCTTTTCTTCGTTCTCTCTCATTGACGCTCCTCATTTCTCCCTTTCAATCGGTTAAAACCCCAAAAAATATCACATCTGAGCCTGGCCCAATGAGCTCAAACTGTTTTGGTCAACACCGGAGATGTGATCGCATAACAGGCATGGCTGAACAGATGCCTTTGGAATACTGGATCCAGCTGCCTCCGCAATCAAGGCCAGGATACTGACGCGGCAGGTGGCAACTCGAACAATACTAGAACACACTGTAAGGGAAGTATGACAGATAGGGCAGGAGATTCGGCAGGGCAGTGTATAACATATATTCGCTGTATCAAAGCAACAAATGGACGACGTTGGATTGTTCATCCCAAAGCGATCCACTGCGGCACAAAAATTACAAGAACACAGTAAGATGGCTAATGTTAGCAGACATTTGATCAAAATGCTCCCCATCAAGAAACTAGGCAATGTATATTTGAAAGTAAAATTGAAAGAGGTAAAATATGCTCCTAACAGTCCGATGCATTCCAATTGTTATCAAATTGCTGAAAGAGCAGTCTGGATATGTACATCTTTTCGTCGTCTATGATGTGCAGTTTTTGACCGAGCAATTCTGGAAGTCAAGGATAATTGTACTGACGCATATTGGTGCAGCCTCACTGCACCAAGGCCGTATTCTTAAATAATCAGTCCGTGCACTTGCAACTGTTGAATCTGAATCCATGGTATATTCGTGAGAGCGTAGATACATAAACATATATACAATGATACTAGTATGAACCGACCTCCCTCACGTGTCTCAAAACAGTAGCAAAGGAGAAAAACCCGCAATTATCATGATGAAGGTTACGTCGTGAGGCGGCCAACAGACCTGTATAATTCTCGAGGGTAACCTCGAAACCTTGAATAAATTATTATTTAGTCAAGTGAGGTTCCTGAAGAAGAGGGGGTTGACTGACTCTGTAGAGGTGATGTGCGACTGACCTGCAGAAGTGAGGATCGACTAACCCTGCAATGGTGAGGTTCAACTGACCTTGCAGAAGTGAGGTACGACTTATCATGCAGAGGAGAGGCTAGACTGATCTTGCAGTGGTGAGGTTCAACGGACCCTGCAGAGGTGAAGTTCGATTGACCCCGCAAAGGTGAGATTCGACTGACCCCGCCAAGGTGAGGTTCAACTGACCCTGTAGAGGTGAAGTTCAATTGACCATGCAGGGTTTGGAGCTCGACTGACCCTGCAGAAGCGAGGTACAACTGACCCTGCAAAGGTGTAGTTCGACTGACCCTGCAAAGTTAAGGTTTTACGAAATCTGCAGATGTGAAGTTGAACTGACACTGCATAGATGAAGTTTGACTCATCCTGCAAAAGTGAGGTTCTACTGAACTTGTAGAAGTGAAGTTCTACTGACCCTTCAAGGGTGAGGTTTGACCGACACTGCAGAGGAGAGGTGCGACTTACACTTCAGAGGAGAAGTTCTATTGACCCTACAGAGGTGTGGTTCAACGGGCCCTATAGCTGGTAGGTTCCATTGACCTTGCAGGGTGTGGTTCGACTGACTCCTCAGAGGAGAGATTCGATTGACTCTACCGGTTGTGGTTCGACTGACCCTGCACTGAAATCTAGACATGATTCAGTGGACGAGAATTTGACCAAATGTTTGAGTTCCACGACGGCAGGACTGCGCCCGTGATGGCGTGCTATCAACTTCGCTGACGAGGATGGCAGCTGTCGGTGCAGTAGAGCCTTCTTCAATCGTTCGCGTTCAATTCCATTTCTCAATTATTGTCTTATCTTCTCTGAAATCTCGGACGAGCTCAAAAGGTGTAACTGCAGAACTGTTTCGCTAGGAATATCATTGAGTGGCTGATCCAGTTAACACAATTTCAAAGAATGTAACTGCATAACTGTTGCGTGGAAATATCACTTTGTGGCTGATGTAGTAAACACACTTTCAAAGGGTGTAACTGCATAACTGTTTTGCTAGGAATATCATTGAGTGGCTAATGTAGTAAAAACACTTTTAACCAGTGCCAAGATTTCGACTAAGCTACGTCGGCTGATGCAGTGTAGGCGGCTGAGCGAAGGACGGAGTAGCTACATACAACTTTCTACACATTTTTTTTGTCAAATTAGATTATATTAATGAAGTTTTGGAAAGTTTTCAGCCACAACCTTCAGCAAAGGAGCAACTACTCGGACTTGTAATTCCACAATGTTATCAAAAAGATTAATAAAAAATATCTATTATTGAATAATGAAAAATAGGACGAGTATCTGAAATGTATTTTAGGTGACTGCTAACAAAATGGTAGCATCAATGGAAGAATCTAACATCAGGAAGGACGGTGGATTCGAATCAGTGGCTCGTGACTGGATGAACACCTGCTATAACCAAAACATATCCCACAATGCATGTACAACGAGGGCTTCTGTTGGAGAACTAATTAAATCAATTATAGACCACCTTTGAATCTTTTAGAACTCAAATGAGCTCAAAGAAAAGCAAAAAGCGCACACTGCGCCAATATCTTCTCTCGAAGTTAGCAATTAGATGCTCTTCACAAGTTTCTTCCCGGCCTTAAATCTTCAACTTCCCAGCAAGTAATATTATTCTACAGCAGAGCTTATCGAGCGCCTCTAGCGGCCCCAGATGAGGTTACTTGAAAATGAGGCTTCTTATTGTCAGATAGAATTAAGCTTGAGCATACTTCGTGAGATCCATTAATTAATTTGAGAAGTATCGTTTTTTAATTATGTTGAGCAAATTTATATTTTTTAAGTTATTCAAACACATTTCAACTGATTGAGTTTAACTGGGGCCCGGGGGGTGAGGATCAGAGAAGTTTAACTGGTGCCCGGTGGGTGAGGATCAGAGAAGTTTAACTGGTGCCCGGTGGGGGAGGATCGGAGAAATTTAACTGGTGCCCGGTGTGTGAGTATCAGAGAACATCAACTGGTGCCCGGTGGGCGAGGTTCAGAGAAGTTTAACTGGTGCCCGGTGGGTGAGGATCAGAGAAATTTAACCGGTGGCCGGTGGGTGAGGATCAGAGAAGTTTAACTGGTGCCCGGTGGGGGAGGATTAGAGAAGTTTAACTGGTGGCAGGTGGGTGAGGATCAGAGAAGTTTAACTGGTGGTCGGTGGGTGAGGATCAGAGAAGTTTAACTGGTGCCCGGTGGGTGAGAACCAGAGAAGTTTAACTGGTGCCCGGTG
The DNA here is from genome assembly GCA_016164225.1 of Gammarus roeselii. NCBI lineage: Eukaryota > Metazoa > Arthropoda > Malacostraca > Amphipoda > Gammaridae > Gammarus > Gammarus roeselii. The sequence goes on from SDVV010008786.1 coordinate 6,637, forward strand.
GGTGGAGATCAGAGAAGTAATCTAAATATTGCATTCCAGAGCAGAGCCTTCAAATTGTACTGTCCCATAACTTGAGTTTATTTTTGTTAGTACTATTTCGGAACATGCCATAGACATACAGCAGTCTCCCCTGGTTAGGAGGGTGGCTAAGTTAGGCTGACACAGACAGGGGGGCGCCTAACCAGAGGCTGGCACTACAGTCGGATATGCTAAACACTCGGCCATGGCCGCCGAGCATGTATGTTCGTAAACAAATTTGAACGAGGCGAAAAGAATGATATGGTTGTAGACGGAGACGAAGTAGATGATGCTTGGATTACTGTCATGGACCGGAAAACTAATTCTATAATTGTCGGAATCATTTACTGAGAACCCAAAGCTAGTAACCACTCGTTCAAACACTTATAATCCATAATCCAAACAGCAGATAATCCAAAGAAGAATATTTACGTTGAGGAGATTTTAATTATGATCAATTGAAACCTCATATATTATGCCCAATAATTACAATATTTAAACTTCAGCAACTCATTGAGGCAACCAGAATCACAAAAGACTGTAAGGGCTCCCAGCTAGATCGAATGATTCACTCAAACAAGAACTAAGGAATAGAATTCCATTGTTTAACAAGATGCTTAATAAGGACGATGTAAATGTTCAAACCGCTCGAATCCAGTAATATAATTTCATTTGCGTTTGACACAGTAAACCAATTGATACGAAGAAATGAATACGTCTTCTAATCTGTTGGACAACTCCTGAACTAGATCGAGAAATGAACAACCTGAAAATTTACAGGCAACACTGAAAGAAGCACTGAGGTTCATAAAGTTTGTTATATCGTTTTGTTCAGTAAGTGTTAATGTTCATTAGCTGTTAGTAAATCTTGAAATGTTGCATCTACGGAAAAATTATGTACATTTAGATTTACAACTCTTTGCTTTCTTGGCCCTGAAACCTTCGTCTGACCAAAGAGAATAAATTCAACTCAGCGCTTGATTTCTTTGGAAAATACTTTTCTTGCATTTTAGTGAAACTCAAATTTTTCACAAGATAGATTGCAAACAATGATGACACGATGGAAACGCACTACAGATTCACTGGCAACTATTCGATTCTCATTATAATCAACTACCAGCTGCTTTCACGCAGTAGCTGCGCAGCGTGTAGAGCTTGCAACGATCGACTCCTCACTGCCACCTTCTTAATCACTGGTTCATTCGCGTGCTTCAATTTAAACTGTAATTACAATTTATTGCCCTAATTAGTTGACTCTATTCTAGTACACTAATTACTAACTGTAATTACAATTTATTGCCCTAATTAGTTGACTCTATTCTACGGATATAATTCGATAGCAAAATTTTAATGACGCGAAATGTAATCCCCCTTTCAAGTTGACGATAATAATAAGCTCCATCAAAAAATGTTTGAGGTTATCAATTCGTAAAGCCGTGAAACCGTCACGAGAAAAATTGACATTGCAGCGGACGCGGGTATGACAATTAGCCAACAAGGCAGAGGGAGATAGACACCTTGCAGATCAAGAAAAAGCAACAAAAGAACCCTGAGCAAACCTGTAACATTCTCAGAAACATTGTGCCCGACAAACGGCTGAAAAGTCGTTCAACTACGATAACCAAGATGGAATAACTGAAACCTTCAATTATTTTTTACCAACAAACGTATGAGGAGGTGATGGGTGGAGGTACCAAACAAAGTACCTTCAGACATAAATGAAGCCTCGTAAAGAAAATGGGCAACTCGACGCACACCAGTATACTTCAGCAATGTACTCCTACGAAGGAAACATAATCACCCAAGCCAGCAAACGAAGCTCAAAAACACAGACTCCTGAAGCATGGTGGCATAACGCTCGATAGCAATAAACCCTTCCCTCAAAATCCTATACAAGGCCTCATTATAGCAATCCAAAGCAAAGGGAGAAGGATGATCTTTCAAATCATAGACCCACAAGTCTCCTACCTGTAACTTTCATGGTAGGGAAAAAAATATTTTAGTAGATAAAAAACTCATAGGCAACTGTCGGTTGGCATACAGGCGAAGGGTATCTACTGAAGACGCGCTAATCAAAATCTCCAAACTCGTCTATAAAGCAATTGACCAACACTGTCAATCATCACTCCCCTGTTGGGCCCCTCCAAAGCATTTGCTAGTGCGCAATACGATAGGTTTATGAAAAAACTCTCGCAACTGTTCACGCAAACCGACTTGTTTGAAAGCTACCTCAGGGACCGGTCCATCTATTATGATAAATTGAGATATAATTTCTTCTCGGGGACCTGTACATTTTGGAGCTCTACACAGTTAGTTTCTCGGACCTGTTCTTTCCTCTCCATTTGTAAATGACATCAGTTGTGGAAGTTCTGTTGACCGCGTAAAAACTACAATATATGATGACGATGATGATGGTAAACAAATTAGAAGAATTGAATGAATATGTAGAAACTGCGGGGACTTGCATGCGCAGCTGGTATATTTCAAATGAGCACAAAATTGGTGCAAATAAAATCAGTTACATTATCTTGGAATCAAAAGCAAATACGTCTCCTAGAGTACCCAACATGTCTTTGTTGGCTGTTTGACGTCTACTAGTGTACCCAACATATCGTTTTTGGCTGTATGACGTCTACTATAGTACCCAACATATCGTTGTTGGCTGTTTGACGTCTACTAGAGAACCCAACGTATCGTTGTTGGCTGTTTGACGTCTACTAGAGTACCCCACATATCGTTGTTGGCTGTTTGACGTCTTCTAGAGTATCCAACATATCGTTGCTGGCTGTTTGACGTCTACTAGAGTATCCAACATATCGTTGTTGGCTATTTGACGTCTACTAGAATACCCAACATATCGTTGTTGGCTGTTTAACGTCTGATAGAGTACCCAACATATCGTTGTTGGCTGTTTGAACGTCAACATTCCACTTGTAACTGTGTCAAAACTCTAGGAATTTGGCTTGAGCCCACTGTGAACATCAAACAGAATGCGAAAAGCTTTGTTGGGACACTTGTGTTCATCAATCAAACCAAAAAGGCATCTCGTTGACAATGATCATATTTTTCACTTTTAAACTTCTGCCCGAACATTTCGGGAAATTGTAAGAAAACGTTGCTCTGCGATACCCCATGCTGCCGGAACATCACGACAAATGTAGTTTACGCTGGAAATTTTACGAAGAGGAACACGTGACGTCTCAGCTTAACAAACTCGCCGGCTCATACGTGAACGAAAGACTAGAAGTTAATGAATCTGAGCTTGTTTTCAAAATCCTAAACCAGCTGTCATGTCCGAACGGTATTGTATTCTCAAATCGTAGAGCAGCCCGCAGTCGGTTCGAGCAGAACAGAAGTTACATTGACACAGAGTTCTGGAGAACAGAAACTGGTGCAAAGGTGTTTTCAGTCTCAGACGCAAAACATTCATCAATCTACCAGATGAGGTTATAAATATCACCAATGCATCTTCCTTTAGGATAGAATTGTTCCACACTCCTGTTCGCCAGTCGGCCAGTATTTGCCAACTGGCACAACATAACACGCTTCAGAGGCATAGGACAAGGAGATCAATGGTCGTCATTGTTGAATAATGTTTACACTGATGATCGGAATTGTCTATTTGTAGGGAGAAAGTAGAATATCATGTTGCCAATTGCTGTGTTAATGATCTTAGCTACGCCGATGATATGGTGTTAGTAGCTCTAATTCTATCGGCATTACAAATACTTCCAGATATTTGGAGTCATTTCTCAGCCCAATGATTATGTGTGTAACATTTTGAAAAGTGTGTGTACGTTGGTCAGGCCAAAGGGTCCTAGGCATTACTTCTCGACTGATGTTAAGCTGATGTTGAGCTTCACTTGTTTTTGTGGACGAATTTCAGTATCTTGGGCCTATTGTTCTGCAGATTGCACTGATGATTAGGTTGTTACTTAGCAGACCAGACAACAAAATGCCGTTGGTAACATGCTAATGCGGAAGTTCTCATTTGTGCCAAAGGTAGAGAAATACAGTTCTTTAAATAATATTGTTACCCAATTGACTGCAATGCACTGTGGAGAGATTTCTGCCAATACTGTATGAGAGAGCTGACGTTGAGCTCTAATGACACCTTTCGTCGACTGATGAGGTCCCGCGCTCGACGTCCGCGAGCAGAGTATTGGAGGAGAAGGCATCGGATCACATTAAAGTACTTGTTCGTAGAGCGCTCTACAGCCTAGTGAACAGAGTAATGGCTTCTAACAAATAAAATCCTCATTACAATCTGCACTATCCATGGTAGGACGGTGGAGAGAAATAATGTACACTCAACTAGGAAGATGATATGTGTGTCCATTAGGTGAATCTTTTTTTTCAATGTGCTTCCTGATTTGACTCGCCTTACCCTAGCGGACTACTAAAATTTCTTATTTGATCAATTTGTGTATCAAATGTACTTTTATGCCCTTGATGGGTTTTAATAAAAGATTCATTATTACAAATATTATAATTTTTTATCAGCTATAGCAACAAGACGGTCTATAAGTATGGCGCTTCTTCTCGCTCTTGGAAAACCTAGCACTTAATTTAGGTGCACATTATCCCCACCTTCACCTGCTTAGTTGACATCCTAACTTTTCGGTTCCATCTCTCACGGTATTTGCACTTATCATTAAAGGCACAAGCTCTGTAGGCGCTACCTCGCATCATTTCACTTGCAGGCTTGTGTCTTGTAATCAATTCACACAACACGCTAGAGAATCATCATCACCGCATAAAAAGTTCATAAGCGAATTTATATTCTGCACCAGGATCTAATACACATCTTGTCCATTGCATTTGTACAAATATATTCACAGCCTGCACCCTCCTTGCCGCCATCAACAGGGCCGTAAATTATGTAATTCTAGTATAAATGACCGGAGTGTTTATTCACGACACTCCGGAGGTCTATTGGAGCCTGTTGGAGAGTTCGTGCAACCCTTGAGGTCTTTGCTGCAATTTAACGGAAGCTGAAGAAACAATTACATTGCTGCCTCTCTCCCCCCGCCCACAGTTGCTATTTGAGAGGCCGTAGGTTCGATCAATAGGAATCAGCAAATCAGACATTCTGAGCCTCCATTGGAACTCAAACTACTTTACTTGGGGAAGCTTCCCACTAAAAGTTCGTGGGTAACATTTTTTTTCTTCAACACTCTTTTTCTGTTCTGCGCCCAAAGTACCTCATTGAAGTTAGGAGCCAAGAAACCGGGCGCTTACACGAGGAGACCTCGAGTCGAGTGAAATGTCCTTCAACGAAGTAATGGCAACAACATTGGGATCAAGTCTACAGGATCGATGGCAGGGAAAAGTATATCAAGCTCTGAACATGAGGGCTGATTTTTCCAAGTGAAAATCATACAAAAGATCATCTTGTAAATAAATTATATCTTTTCCAAATATATTAAGTGGAATTGACATAAATTGAACTAGGAAAACAAAATATATTGTTCGATCGATTTTGGATTATACTTTTGATTGCCATTTAATTTTCTGTGGCGGTAAAGCACGTGGAAAGAGATCGAAACCTATAGGGCAATGATAGTCCACTTAGATACAATGTTACACTGAAAACAATATCTCGAGTAATATTTTCAGCAAGGAGCTTACACTTACAAGTGTCCGTCTCTTGCTTAAATTTCTAAGTTATTTCAGTCCGACTTGTAACGTGGCTATCTTTCAAAGTGAAATCAATGTGCAATAATGACACGCTATATTATTCACTTGAACATATGTGCTTGGCGCAGCAACATCAATACAAAACTGAAATGGGTATAAAATCAAATTTGAAAGCTAGCAAACGTTCAAATTATGAATATTCAAATGAAAAATGATGGGTGTCACTATTTTGATAGTTTTTTCCTTTAATATATTCACCTCTCTCAGGGTCAGTAAATCAGTCTCTATCGCTCTATGAACATCCATCACGGACATTAACCCCTGTTACTACTCCCCATTAATCGCTCTATCAACAGCCATCACGGACATTAACCCGTGTTACCACTCCCCATTAATCACTCTATCGACAGCCATCACGGTCATTAACACCTGTTACCAATCCCTATTAATCGCTCTATCAAGAGCCATCACGGACATGAACACCTGTTACCACTCCCACTTAATCACCGAGAACTAATCATTTACGCACGATGGTTTTCAATTGGTTTAACTGTATGTGAATATGAAATGCAGATTGATTTAAATAAAGATCAGGCATCAGATTAATAACTCTTTTTTAATAATATCTTTTGTAAGTCCTACAGCCCTAATAACTTCAACATCCCGAGGGCGTGTGCTTCATAAAGAGAACAGCTGCACAACATGCAAGGCGGCATCATATCTCTTTCTCATGTTAATGTTGTCTTGACGCAGAAGGAAATTTGTCTTCTCAAGTACGTCGTTCATTTTATTTTATTTTCCCTTTTCATCACCTGCCAACCATCGTGAAAATCCGAAAGACTTCGTCGGTTTCATTTGTCTGGTAGTAATGGTACGTCCTGGCAGCATTGCAGCCCAAGAGTATTCCATCGCAGAGGCCTTATGTTTCCTCTTTATTCTCTCTCACCTCTTTCCATTTTGTCCAGAAGTAATGGTACGTCCTGGCAGCATTGCAGCCCAAGAGTATTCCATCGCAGAGGCCTTATGTTTCCTCTTTATTCTCTCTCACCTCTTTCCATTTTGTCCAGAAGTAATGGTACGTCCTGGCAGCATTGCAGCCCAAGAGTATTCCATCGCAGAGGCCTTATGTTTCCTCTTTATTCTCTCTCACCTCTTTCCATTTTGTCCAGAAGTAATGGTACGTCCTGGCAGCATTGCAGCCCAAGAGTATTCCATCGCAGAGGCCTTATGTTTCCTCTTTATTCTCTCTCACCTCTTTCCATTTTGTCCAGAAGTAATGGTACGTCCTGGCAGCATTGCAGCCCAAGAGTATTCCATCGCAGAGGCCTTATGTTTCCTCTTTATTCTCTCTCACCTCTTTCCATTTTGTCCAGAAGTAATGGTACGTCCTGGCAGCATTGCAGCCCATGAGTATTCCATCGCAAGGGCCTTATGTTTCCTCTTCATTCTCTCACCGCTTTCCATTTTATCCCTCCCATTGTCGAAGTGTCGGAGAGCAGCACCGACTGAAGTTTACTAAGGGCGCGTCATCTTGGCATTTACATAAACTTTTAGGTCCTTCAGGGTTGATGATGACGCTACGAAAAATTCTGACAGAGAGATAATGGGAAAGAAGAGAGAGAGATAGAGAACAGGAGAAGAGAGAGAGAGAGAGAGACTGTACAAAAAGGTTTGTTGATTTTAGAAAAACATTTTGTAGCGTTGACGATACTATTTTGATATCCAAGTTGCACTTCTATGGGGTACGGGAATTGGCGTGATATGGTTTCGATCATACCTTTTCAATAGAAAACAAAAACTGTAATAAATTACTGTCAACCAAATTTTCTCAATATTAGTCAAAATTGAGTCAAAGGCTCAACTGTAGGGCCTCTCTTGCTTCTAATGTTTATCTGTGATCTTTCAAGTTCCTCAGATCTATTGAAATGCATCTTGTTTGGCGATGATTGCATCTTGTCAGCCTCATTTACAAAAAACGAATACGGAAATAGCTATCAACGTAAACAATGATTGGCATCTGACAACAGTTGGCTCGACAAAACAAAAGTGGCAAGAATGTTGATATACCAAATTTTAATACGTTCTCATACATATGTATCAGTGATGTTCTTGCGTGCACGTCGTCAGGCCGTTCAACCAAGCACTCTCGTACAAATGCAAGAGTGATGTTCCTGGGCGCACATCGTTAGGCCGCTCAACCAAGCACTCTCGTACATATGAAACTGTGATGTTCCTGCGCGCACATCGTCAGGCCGTTCAACCAAGCACTCTTCAAAAACACTCAGAAAAATCAAGCACCCCATAACCACTCTCAGAAAAATCAACCCAGTCACCAAACATTCTTAAACAAGCAGCACTCATTAACCTCATCTCACAAGTGGCCGCCACGATGACTATTTCAGGGTTCATTACACCAGTCTCACGACAAGTTTAACGTCGGGAACAGAGATCAGACACTCATGGCGTTGCACGTTACAATCGCGCTTCACCCTCGCCAGTCTCCAACCATGCGTCTACTCTGATAGTAGGGTAACTGAGTTACTCTGATAGCAAGGTAACAGAGTTAGGCCATTCCAGCACCTCAGCATGGGAGGATGAACCTAGTCACGTCGCAAGATAGACATTTGTTCATGTCCAATGTTACCGTCAGTAGCGCATCCTGGACTAAGTTCGACGCCATCTTCTACATAATCTCATCAGAGTGACGTTACTGTGTCAGCCTTACTCGACGGAAGCTGTTACACACATAGAGAGAAAGATCACCGGGTAGTCACGTTGCTGTCCCGGAGTCGATTCTCGGTGAGGGCGGTGATCTTAATCTCGATGCGCGTATTTGGTATACGCTCATCGAGAAATGGCTGATATAATAAATAGTTGATGTATTGAGTTCAATATGGTGATAATAATACTAAAACTAATACAGCGATTGACTGATTTCCTGCTATCTTCTAACTCCTAGCCGTGGGGTAGTGCAGAACTGTCTGGAAGGCACTACGTGCTGAGAAAGGTGCTGGGGGTATTTAATGATCCGACTCCATAGATGAATTGTACTTTCTCGTTTTGGTCAAGAAAAATAGGTTGTTGACACGGGGTGTTGCTCCACTTTAGGTTAAATCATGAGAGGCGTGTGGTGGACGCATTCAGTGCATATAAATTGCGGTGTTCCTATAACCCTAAATATATTCAACGTTTATGAAGGCAAAAAATATCGAGAAAAAAATGCTAGAGAAATGGCTAAGCATTTAAGACAAGTCCTTGGTAATATTTTAACATTTTTACCTTAAACAAAATCACACTGATCGAGGTGTTTGAGATACACAGGTGACAAGAACGCAGGAACATGAGTGGACAAGTTGAAGTATATAAAGGCTGAGATTGTACAAAATATAGGGAACACATGACAAGAAACGAAACTATAATAGCGGTGATAGCTTGCAACACATGAACTGTGGGGCTATGCGAACAGTTCGTTAAACGCATCCGATGAAACACAAAAACTCAGGTCATGATTTGAAGGCTAAAGTATCGTTTGGATCGCAAAGACAATCGTAGTAAAAATTATGCCTCATAAATATTGTCTAGATTACGTCAAAATCAATATTATTCAAATCACGCAGAATAAACATTGCGGAAAATGTGCAACAGGTATATTTTATAAAATGCATACACTTGTTAGTATAATCGAACTATGGCAGGGAACACATGTAACTAGCTGCCACCTGCAAAACTACGCACGACATAGAAAGACGCGGGTCTATCCGACATCGCGAGACTCACATACGCTGACATGCAGCATGAAGGTGACGCGCTTGTTCACATTGAGCAGCGCGTTCAGTGGTAAAGCATTGAAGCGCCGTTAAACTTGTGATGATGGGTGAGTTGAAGCCTGAGCGGAGGCTTCCCGATGACATGCGTGATGGAGTGGTGAGACAACATCGGAATTGATGTGCTGACTTGAGGGATGCTAAGAAAGGCATTAGGCTTGAGTTGTCGGGGTTGATTCTAAATGGTGAAAGTTCTGGCGGGCTTGTCGATGTTGTCCCGTGATGCCTGAGGCTGCTTTAGTTTGTTAAGAGAATATCGATAGCGTTACAGCGGCTAACACGCGTAAAAAGTTGTGGACGGATGAATACTATTCCAACACCACGTGATGTGTTGACATATCAGCACACCCAATACTGATGTCATGCTCGCCTCGAGGCTTGAGAAGGCGGTTGGTGTCAGTTATTGAGAACGAGGCCTCTCGTAGCGAGGCTGCTGAAGGGGGGTGAGACGGTGCTCTGCGAGCTCGTTGCAGTGATCAGCCTCCTTAGCTGATCAGCCTCCTGGAGGAGCCTGTCGTTGGCTGTTTTTGGTTCTAGCGCTTCCGAATGACTGAGGCTTCTCGATTGGACTATCAACATTATGCAGTCACGGTTGGATGTTAGCAGTGATGGTAGAGCGAACGATGTGTTTCGGTTCTACACGCACGTGAACAGAGGGAGTAGAATGTAGACTTGCGAAATGCGATGTTCAAGAAACAGAACAATGCAGCATAATCGAACACTCAATATTTTTCATAATGGAATGAACATAATTCTTGCATACACGTAGAGTATGTCAACGCAGCATGGAAGACACCGATGGATCAGGATATCAATCGGAAAAATTACCTCACTCACGAGGAGAATTGAATAAAAGGAATAAAAGAGCCACCTTTATCTAATCACTTTACTAAAAAATTGTCGGAATTTTCGGGCAAGTC
>SDVV010008787.1:0-17038 GCA_016164225.1 Gammarus roeselii
CTCCCAAGTCCCCCGGGTTCCCGAAACCCCGGGTCCTCGAGTCCCGCGGATCCCACGAGTACCTCCTCTCCCTGGGTCACCTCCTCTCAACCAACCTCGATACATATAATAATAATGATAAAATTCAAAATTTATCACCATGAAAAAAGGGCAGAGAAAAATAATAGAGCCCAAGCAAGAAGAAATTATAAAATACTAAAATAAAGTGTTAATGATCTATAAAATGAATAAGCATCCATCCACCCCAACCCGGTGTGTTTTCCGAAAGCGATAAGCTTTTCACGGTAGGTTGGGTCCGTGAGTAGGCTTTGTAGGTTGCACGGGGGATTTAGGAACGCTCGTCGGGCTGCCGCGAGTGCGTTGTAATCCATCAGTAAGTGTTTCATGCTGATAGCCACTTAGTGGCAACAGGGGCAAGGTGGCGCGTTTGGTCCTATGTTGACATCCATCAGGTGGTTGTTAGTTATCCACGTGTGCCCCGTGCACAAGCGGTTGATGAGCACTTGGTCTTTTCTGTTGGTGAACTCGGTTTCCCATTTTCCGACTGAGGGTTTGACTGAAAGCATTTTTTGTCCACTCTGTTGCCACAATTCATCCCATCGGGATGTTATATGGGAGTTGATGATAGGGAACCAGTCCCGGTAATGCACTGCAAAAAATTGTTCTTGGTGAGTAGATGCCAGTTTAGCAAGCGAGTCCGCAAGTTCGCTTCCTCTTATTCCCACGTGCCCAGGGATCCAGCAGAATTCCACTGTCTGACCCGTCTCGGTCATCACAAAGAGATCGTGCTGCATCTTACGTAGAACTGGATGTTCATAGTGCAGTGTTTTAAGCTGGGTGAGGACACTCAGACTGTCTGAGAATACGACGTATTTGGGGAAGCGATTTGTTCTTGCGATAGAGACGGCTTGTTCGAGTGCGCGAAGCTCCGCAGAGAACACGGAGGCCTCTTATGGGAGAGTGTCCGAGAGTGGGGCCTCACCGCACACAGCGGCGGCTCCCACTCCTTCCGTGGTTTTGGAGCAGTCAGTGTATATGTGGCGGTGCTCTAAATATTCTTCCTCGAGTAGTCTTAGGAATTCCTGCCGGTACGCGTTAGTTGGAGTAGTTGCTTTAGGGTACATTTGCAGGTCTAGGTTGACCGGTAGTGGGTTTTTCATCCATGTTGGTGTGTTAATTTGAAGGATTCGATAGGAAAATGAAGGCTTAATAGCTTTACGATTGATGTTTAGTGAGGTCAGCAACTGTCCACACGTAGGGAAAACGGTGGGCATATATTGTTTTTAGCTGCAAAAAGGCGCTTATCGGAAATGTTGGTGATGTGGCTGATTGCTGGGTTGTTGATGAGGCTTCTAGTCTTAAAATAGTATTGTAGTGGAAGTTTGTCTCGCCGGAGCGGAAGTTTGTTAGCGAGCACGTTGAGGGATTCGATTGGAGTGGAGCGGAACGCGCCGGTTGTGATATGCAAAGCATTGTTTGCGATGGTCGACAGTAGTTTTGGCTGCAGATCCGTAGACAACGGCTCCGTAGTCCATGCGCAATCGTATTATTGCTCTGAACAGCGTCATTCCGGTGTCCATGGCGGCACCGAACTTCAGGGATGTTACCGATTGGATAAGTCCTGTCGACTATTTTGCAGCGAGTCGACAGGGCTGCGATGTGGGGTCGCCACGTGAGTTTAGGGTCCCACATAAGGCCCATGAATTTGATCGTTTCTTCGTATGCTAAACATGAGATGTGTTGTGCAGCGTTAGGGCTTGTTTTAGGTATAAACCGGGCACAAGGGTAAAGTGCATACTTTTAGCTTTAGAGGGCGAGAATCTGAATCTGTTTAGGGAAGCCCAATTCCCGACTAGGCTCAGGCACTTCTGGAGTTCATGTTGAATTGTCATGAGGCTGGGGTGTCAGTAGCTTATTTGTAGGCCGTCCACGTATAGTGATGAGAGCAATCTTCCATCCCGGGGAAGAATGTCGGCTAACTGATCAATTATGAGAAAACTTATTTATGGTCCGTTACACTTTTCAGATGGGTGATGCACTTTACGTCCGAAATTATTCCTTCGCTTACAATCTTCCATGTAGACTTGGGCTATAGTTAGCCCATGATAATTGGCAACAGATTAGTTCTTGTTAAAGGACACTCCTAAATAATTACTGATCTATGGTCAGTTAACCATAAGCCTATGGTCAGTTCACCATATATATATATAGTCAGTTTGTCATAAGCCTATGGTCAGTTTACCATATGTCCAAGATCAGTTCACCAAATGTCTAAGATCAGTTCACCAAATGTCTAACCATGGCCTACGTGAAAACGATTCACATAAATAAACAGTTTGAAATGGTTTGAGGTGTGTGATTACCCCTAATGAATGTAGTCGTTACAAATAATCTGTTAGGATCATTATAACCATATATTGATGATCTATTCTGTGGCTCTACCGTCGCGTCAAATAAATTACTGAAAACAATATTGTTTGCGTATCAAATTTTCCAGGTGAAGTAGAGGGTTTCTGTTTGCAATTCCCGTGGAAGGGTTCCTGTGTTTACGTAACTCAATGTAAATAAAACACGACACTTTATTAAATATATAATCACAGACTTGTCTACTGTAGCTACTTATTACATAGACATTGGAACACGTTCACGTACCTTACAAACCAAGAATAGACCCTGACATTGATTTTGAAAAGATGCATGTGAACAGTTGGTTGAGAACAAGATACTAAAATATTAACTCACTCGAAAATAATGATTCAATACTTGTTAGTTCAAGTTTTGGACTGCCTAGACGAATATTTATTGGTTAACTAATGTGTGCCCATATTCGGCACTGCTGAGTAACTCTCTCATTAATCGCTTATTTGTATGTCTTGAATGATTGAGTCATGGTAGAGTAAATGTACATTTACTAAACCGTGACGAGAGTGTGGTTACCCTTACCATACAGGGAGTAGAATATGGTTATCAGTCAAAACGTTAACACACGTGCTTAGTATATTGGTGAATTCAAAATCGAAAAAGACATGGTACAATACAACGTCGTATCCCCCTCGGAGTCTCGTTCACTAAACTGTTCCAATTTGGTCGGGAGATGAACACTCATCGCTCGAACATTTGTTCAAATGAAGCCATAGTGAGGGCCCCAAACAGCTGTGAAAGGAGCATACACTACAATCATTCAGTGTAGTTATTTAGAAAAATGTATGGTAGCAAATGATTTAGTTAGTAATACATCATGCATTTTTACCAAATTGGCCGTCTGGGAACAAATAAAAATAATCCGAATAATTGTAAAACAACAAGTTTGATTTGATCCATTAGTATCAAATTGAAATCCACTGCTATTTGGTCTTGGACAATATTCCTGAACCGAAACAAATGGAATTAAACAACGTACAAAATTAAAATAGAAGTATTTTGTCTAGGCGCTTATCTTAGTATTGCACTGTGATCCCCTACAATATGTACAAGCGAGAGCCTCTGCCTACTGGTAGTGGCTGCAGTTATGAGCACTGCCCATAGCCACAGCTAAGTCATGAGATACACGAGCGGCTTCGTGAAGAACCCTCTTCTGAAAATCAAAAAACATAAATGAAAAAAATCTAGATAGAGCATCGTACCCGCAACTGGGTAGGAATACCATTATTAGAAAGGTGTACCTAGATTTGTGTTAATGTTATGGAATGACTAAAACAAGTCTTTCTAAAAAATCCAAACATATAAGCTATTTTCTGGCAAGGAATAATCTTTAAATTAGTTGAAAGTCATACATGCCCACAGTTTTAAAATATACAGACGAGATATCTGAACTGCTACAAAGCGAACTCCTGGAATCAATGTCAAGAGTTTTTGCTCTGCCGTTGATTCGGTAAACATTACAGTGCACAGCAAGATCCATCCTAACATCTCAAGGACACGAGTCTTCAAAGGCACAGTTCAGTCAAGGCAAAAAGGTTTGGCAGGAAAGTTGAGTAATCGCTTTGATAATGTAATATGTACAAACAGCTTCACAAAGGTTTACCCCGGCACACCGCTGGTAAAGTTTCTCAACGCCTCACAGTTCTTGGCGATAATCGATGGATTTAATTAACTGTGCCTGGATGCAGTTTTGGACAGAATAGAAGATCTAGATTTCAGAGTATTGACTGTATCTATATAGCGTATCAGGCTAGTGCATCTAGATACTGCATCGAGCTGGTGTATTTAGATACTGTAACTACATAATGTAACCAGCTAGTGCATCTAGATACCATGTCATGGCCAGCACTGGCTGAATGACAATAGCAGCTACCAGCTGCTTCCCAGATGGCGGTCAAGGGAGCTCAACGTCGGCAGTGACATGCCATCCACACCTGATCATCGTAAGTTCATCTCTTGTTGAGTACATTGCAAAACAAAGCAGCCACAGAGTATATCAGATACATGGCAAATACTGAACGGTAATTATAACATCTATCAATACTTTTCTTTCTTGCAGCTTGTGGAAACTATATTGGTAAAATATTGTATCTTAATTGGAATGGATTCAGCAGGAGCAGGAATTATTTTTTGATGCAAGTAGTTCTCTTTTGAACTCTAAGTAATATTTAATTATATAAAAATATTGTAAGTTATATCCTAATATGTACACCTTGATGTATTTTCAAAACGAATGAACAGGTTTCTGTGAATGCAATGCCAGAAACCATAACAGTACAGGTTTATTAACCCGAGAACTCCACCAGTTAGACTGGATTCCGTTCCTGGTTCATGAAATTGGCCTTTAGCATTTGAATATTTTTCGCTTATATAGCGTGTTACAGCGTTGCTCCCACCTGATAAGTCTTTTCTCCCCACGGCGGTTAGGGGCTGGAAAATGACCATTCGAGAGACCGTCCACAAAGTCTCACTCGGGTCAGATGGGCTCAAACCTACAGATTCTCCACAAATCCCATATGTTTCACGAACCTCAATTTCTAAGAACTTTAATTTTAAAAATGCATATCCGTCCTGTTTCTTCAGCGGATAATTAATGAACAATCAATATTGAAATAAAACAGTCTAGTTTAGTTTGACAATAGACTAAACCAGCGTTTATATGATGAGGTTTATAAAATGACGGTTTATTTTAACAACGCAAACTACACTATCAATACCAGGATCAAAACACCAGTAACAGTTGAGCTGCGACTCTGGCCTAAAGCCTTCCCACTTGTATTGCAGTGTCTTTGTTTACACTTGCTGTGATGGTCTCGGATGCTAGGCCGAAGCAGACTACTTTTTATACGAGGGTCTTGGCCGTTCCAGTAAATGGCTTAGTCATAGTCACCTTTTTAACTCAGTCTTTGACGACCTGAAGTCTGTGTGACACTGGCCAATAGGATGAGTCTTTTTGTTCGTAAAAGCAACTTTAGATGCAATAAGAACAATAAAAAAAAATGGATCAACACTTATTTTTTAGGATATCTACCAACATATGCGTTTTTTAATTCATAGCATCCTGTGCGTGGATAATCATCATCTAGCCCAACTGCTCGAAATTCAAATTAATTGTACTCGATCATTTCAGAATAAAACATTCCTTTGATCTCTTTGCTAGGACCCCAGTGTTGTGCAATATTAAAGGCCTCACTCTAAAGCTTTGAAACTGTGGGCGGTGTTTTCTGTAATTGCTAGGATACAAATCTGATGATCATGGTGTTGTCGTTGCCCTTCTCGCCGTTGTATCCGAAGGAGGTGTAGAAGGGCTTCATCTTGTCAGTGCAGTCTAGGCCAATCTTGTAGCAGCCTACACTCTTGGCGAGTAGGGTAATGGTGCTTACGATACTGCTCGGGAGGACGCAGAGTTAGGGAGTTGGGATACGTCGCAAGCAGAAACTTATCTAGCAGGGCAAGCATTTTTTTTTGCATGAAAAACCATATCATTGGGTCCTGTCAAAGTTATTTAATTTGTTTCCCATCATTTTTAAATAAGCGTTCATAGAGGTGTGTATTTGTCATTGATTTCATAGCTTACAATTATGTTCTATCATGTGTGATGGAAACCAAAAAAAAACTAAATAAAAAAAATAAAGACATTTTAAAACTCCAATATAAAACAATCCAGTATAAACTAAGTAGCCATGAATTCAAGAGTTAGGATATTGTTAGGATATTGTTAGGATATTGTTAGGATATTGTTAGGATATTGCACCAAATGGAACTGTATCAATGGAGCTGGACAACACAAACTTTTTGTTCAGTCTTTCAAATTTTAGGCATCTGTACGTCAATCAGAGTTAGCTATAGAAATACGTTTAAATCTCGCTCAGGTTTGTTTCTTTATGATCGCTTTTTATTAAATACCTACGATCGACTATTTATTCGATTAAATAAGGTGATAATATTCAAAACAAATTATTTTCAGCTGAACATGGTCAAGTTAAGCAAAAATTCAGATTTTTTTATTTGAACAAACAACTTTGGGCGTTGGAAAAATCATGGGGCCCAATAAAGGTGTCCCAAATTACGCCCACTCTGGTATTGGGGGGGAAAAGGGAGGTCTGGACGCCACCTCGCCCCCAGTCTTTGCGGTCCAAAATTTCAATAAATCTAAAATACGAAAGTCTAAACAGACAATTCAATGCATTACTTAAACCCATTCTTACCGAACACCATTCATATATCCAGTGATAATATCAATCCATTCTGTAACTACTCATTTTACAATATTTTGTCCAATATGAGAAGATTAGTTCGGACTAAACTTGACATCATCCGTCACAGCGAAGCGATCATGTCTCCCTGCATTGCCGGTTACTCGTTAACAATAAACACGGTTCGACGCTTGAGCTATGAAACGCTTGCGTCACCAAGTTGTGTTGACCTGAAATTTGACAGATGTAAAAAAAAAATCCGAAATTGAGCCCAAAAATCGCAGTTAAGATACTCTATTTTTAAATAACGAAACGAATTTCGGCAAAAGTTGACGTGGAACTTTGCGTCTTATAATTTAAATGGACAATTCATTGCCAGACGATGGAAATAAATGATTTAATAATAATAATATGTTAGTGTTATTGGCGAAGCCTTCGAATGTTGGAAGCTCCCTCTCGTAGGAGGCGTCAGGGGCAACATATGAAGAACTAACATTCAGAGCCCGATTTTTGGAGAAAAAAAACGAATATAAAAAAGCCGGTATGGAGCCTTGTTTATATTTTCTTCGTTCATTCAAGATATAAAATAAAAAAATACCTGCATAACTGAAGAAGCTTCAGCCTTTTTAAAGTAGGTTCAAATAGATACAGCGCTTTTTTTCACCTCGCATGAAATATATCTAAATTCAAATTTCGAAAAGTCTCTGCATGGTATTGTAGTAACTCTTCAGGAGTTTTTAAATGATGTACATGCCATAAAAATGTTATACTTGTAGGAGGGGTTCCCCTTTTGGGCCAGAGCGTTGCAACGGACGAACATACTTTTCTGTTACTCAAGGTTCAAAACCCTTCAGAATGATATACACGACACTCGTCATTCCGCTGAAAAAAACTACGGCACTGTGTAAAACGATAGGTCTCCCCACTAGGGCTGAGTGACGATAATAATAGGAAGTATCTCGATGCAGTATTTAGGGCCCATCAATGGCGGTATCCTTCCCTCTCAACTCACAGTTTGCCGAGCTGTTGCCCACGGTACTCCTCGCTCACCACCACGTCCTCCAGTCGACCTCTCTGCGGGGGGGGGGGGTGGAAGGTTAAGGAGCGCAGGACTAGCATCACCAGGTATGAAGTGCATCAGATGATAGGGAATGATAACAAGGAAGAAATATTGGGTATTTGTGATTAGTCGAAAGGTATGGCAGGGGAATTTAAAGCAGTCAGCTGACTGCATGAACAGTTTTGTGAATTGTGGATTAGTGGCAAAATTCAAAGAGGTCTGAGAATTATATGTTTAATGTTTATTTATTAAAACACAGGGTATTTCAGAATTATTTGAAAAAACTTTAATGCAAGGCTGGTCTAGGTAAACTGAGCAGATTCTACTCTAGGGAGCAGTGTCTAAAAGTGCTTAGCTAAATAGTTACGAAGACTGAAATGCAAGAGCGTGTCGGTGGGAGAATCAAAATCAAATTCAGAACAACTTCATTATTATTAAGGAATAATAGTGTTGGAGGTTTGGTTAGGTATTTACAGGAGCTGTTCAAAATAATTCCGCATATCTGCTGAGATGCATGCGTGGAAGCGTCGGCGCAATGATTGTCAAACTGGTCCGAAGATAACAGGAGTTTCAGTGATCGTTGCACAGGCGTCAATAATCCTACCGATGAGATGTTGTTCGTACGGAGCTGGTGTTTCGTACACCAATCTCTTCAAGGGGCTTCAAAGGTAGAAAGCTAGAGGTGTCATGTCAGGAGACCTTGGTGGCCAGGAGACGGGTCCGCCAGACCAATCGAGCGGTTTGGATACTAATCTACCGATAGCTGCCACGCTCTCATTTCAAGTCTTCGTAACTTTTCAACTAAGCGTTTTCAGACACACTTCCATTGAGTAAAATGGGCCAATTTTTCATAGTTCAACCTTATGTTAAAGTTTGTTCAACAAATTCTGAAACACCCTGTAAATAGTGTCGTAGTTATCTCAATACATACAAGTTTTTATCTAGCCATTACCGTCCCCCCCCCCCCCATGAATAGCACGGAAAATTTCGCAATCAGGGGAATTGACAGTTGCAGTCCAGAACAATTTTGATTCGAGATCAGAGGATAGAAGATTCTTTGGGATCTGAAAACCATCACAGGCGTTACTTTTTGAAACTTGTACGGATTCTAGCAGAAGTTCTCACATTGTTATTATTTATCCTGCGCGAAGTGCATGATCAGACGGTCGAATGCTCTTCTCCCGAATACAGTTGCCGTTGTTGAGGCTGTTTCTCTTTCTCTCGTTATGAACGCGAGAATAGTTGCCGTTATTGAGGCTGTTTCTCTTCCTCTCGTTATGAACGCGAGAATAGTTGCCGTTGTTGAGGCTGTTTCTCTTCCCCTCGTTATGAACGCGAGAATAGTTGCAGTTGTTGAGGCTGTTTCTCTTCCTCTCGTTATGAACGCAAGAATAGTTGCAGCTGTTTTGCTTCCTCTCGTTATGAACGCGAGAATAGTTGCCGTTGTTGAGGCTGTTTCTCTTCCCCTCGTTATGAACGCGAGAATAGTTGCAGTTGTTGAGGTTGTTTCTCTTCCTCTCGTTATGAACGCGAGAATAGTTGCAGCTGTTGGGGCTGTTTTTCTTCCTCTCGTTATGAACGCGATAATAGTTGCAGCTGTTGGGGCTGTTTTTCTTCCTCTCGTTATGAACGCGAGAATAGTTGCAGCTGTTGGGGCTGTTTTTCTTCCTCTCGTTATGAACGCGAGAATAGTTGCCGTTGTTGAGGCTGTTTCTCTTCCTCTCGTTTTGAACGCAATAATAGTTGCAGTTGTTGAAGCTGTTCCTCTTCCTTTCGTTCTGAACGCGAGAATAGTTGCAGTTGTTGAGGCCGTTTCACTTCCTCTCGTTATGAATGAGTCAGCTATTTCTGAAAATTTCAAGACTAGACTCAATAAAAATCCAGTTGTTTGAGCTGTTCGTTAGCTCAATTTGAACTGCAATTTCTGCCGCTAGCTACAGCGTGTTATTTATTTTGTTACTATTCTGCTTTAATGTTCAAATAGCCAAAACTTGTAATTATGGTTGATGATCGAAGGAACCCACAACTTTTTCCAACAATTTTGTGCTGTTTGGATGTCACAGCATGAATCTCACTGCTGTCACTGCTATACCGACTTGCTGCTGGCAATGCTGAGAATAGCAGCAGTTACCAGCATACAGTAGAACGTTACTAGCACTATGAAGCTGACCTCGTACATCCCTAGCAGAAACAACAGCATCGCCCCTCTTTCACTGGCTAGTAATTACACTTAACATGAACTAGTCAGACAATAGTTACGGAACTGCAGCAAACATAACATCAATTTATTAAATTAATCAATGTATCTTTGTGGAAAATAAGTAAATATTAGTCCGACGTTGTGTTTTCACACATGCTTTAACTATTTTAGCCGTTTTCTGGACACGAAGATTCAACAGTGTTCACAAATTTGAGCTTTAAAGTAATACAACAAATCTTTTTGAATATTGAGGACTATTCACAGGATTTTTTTTAAGGAAACTGGATTCCCTGTCAACTATCCACCAGACATAATATTCCGTGTTCAAAATGATCTTATGGGACAATTTTCATACCAAACAAAGGCTGCTGGTTTTCCGGAAGACCTTCCTACATCAAGTGTTACAACATTGCATTTTGGGAAAGATTTTGAGGGATTCAAAATCAAGTTATAAAAAATGATAGGTTGAAAAGTGACACAGATATCACACTACAGAGGTCGTACGTAGCAAATCTTCATCAGCGTAAGCTGTTCTGAAGAAAACATTTCTACTGATCTATTCTCTATTCTCCGTTGTTCAGTGTGTCAAGACCAAACTTCACACTGACCATAAATATAAACAAATGTCCCGATTAGATTAGAGTGTCAAGGCTTTCTAGTGTACACGAGTAAATGTCCAGAAAATGTCCAACATTGGATTGTACGTAACACTTATTGTGAATTACTTGTCCCACGAATCACAAGTCTTGAAATTAACTACGTAGTTGACATAATAGGTTACATGTGCGCAGATCATCAGTACCAGAATGAATCCAGCAGCATGCTCAAACTCGGATATCCATCCAGCAGCATTGCTCAACTCTGATATCCATCCAGCAGCCTGCTCATCCTCGGATATCCATCCAGCAGCCTGCTCAAACTCGGATATCCATCCAGCAGCATGCTTAAACTCTGATATCCATTCAGCAGCATGCTCAACTCTGATATCCATCCAGCAGCCTGCTCAAACTCTGATATCCATCCAGCAGCCTGCTCATACTCGGATATCCATCCAGCAGACTGCTCAAACTCGGATATCCATCCAGCAGCCTGCTCATACTCGGATATCCATCCAGCAGCCTGCTCATACTCGGATATCCATCCAGCAGCCTGCTCAAACTCGGATATCCATCCAGCAGCATGCTCAACTCTGATATCCATCCAGCAGCCTGCTCAAACTCGGATATCTCACAAGTTGAATTTTATCAGTAAACTACGCTAAAAAATATTTCTCAGTAAACAACCGGTAAGTGTTTCCAAGTTCGAATAAATCTTCAGAGCCCCGTATCACGACTGCAGTTTTAGTGATGGGACGATACCGAAAATTTGGCCGACCGATACCAAAGAATTGGTCGATAAAGTACTGCCGATACTAAAATTGGCCGATACTTAGCAGATACCGATCCTTTTCATAATTTTGATTCAATGGTTGAAGTGGGTATACATTTCTACTTTAGTTAATCTAATGCACACAAACATAAAAAAATCCATACTTCAGTAAAGATATTCAGTGATTGACTATCCACAGAAGATGATTGGGTCATAAGTCTGTGATTTGATGTGAGCCTCATTTCCACCGGAGCCTCAACGATTTGGTCTGTTAGGCACTTTGACTTTGATACACAGAGTAAATTGACAGTTTTTCTCAGTAAATCTTGCGGGACTTCAAATAAATAATCATATTTTATATTATATTATAGTATACCAATAATCTATCGGCAATTTTTCACCGATACCATCAAAAATAACAGATCCCCACCGATACTTCGGCACATTACTATTTGAAACCTAGTGAATACAGACATAGGATCTCGGGAGTCGCGACCGACAGACATGGATGGAACAACCTACTAGTTACGGACTCAAAGTATTTGGAACAAATTCACCAATCAGAAAGCGGAGACAAAGTACTCCTAAATATATCGAGTAACTCTTTTGGGCAGCTCTATGTAATTATGATGATCGGTACTCTTGACAACACGCCACCAGCACGCCAGTGAGGCACCAACTAACCAAACAAATAAACAGGCAGGTAGTAGCTAGCACTCGGGAACAACAGCTGCACCACCAGACCTGGCGCGCGTGGCTACACCTGTAGTGCAGCGACCAGGACAGACACAATGTGCAGAGTGACTGCTAACACTGTCCCAGTTTTGACATTGCTGTCATTTGATACCCATTGAAGCTAGAAGATTGAGATAAGTTTCATTTCAATTAACAAAATTCAATACTTAATTATGTAACCTATATGCGGTCATGATGGACATCGGCAGATACATAAAAACAATTTTAATTAAGGTTATCTAGTCCTAAAAAAATTACCAGATTTCAACAACGGTTAATGTCGCACAAGGTCAGATTTTCGTGACCAGCCAGGTTACCTGATTCGTCACCTTTAGACTACTTTCTCTGGGGTTGTCTATAAGATAAGGCATTCCGTGCTGCTACATTTAATATTGCCGATTGAAAAAGGAAGTTCGAGAAGACACTACATCAAACGGTGTCAATATTTTTCAACATGCATTAACAAATTTTGGTATTCGAATTGATGAGTGTCTGGAGTCCCGAAGTAGTAATGACGAATGTAAAGGAAACATCGAATACATTTTCAAGTCTTGTTCATTGTGGTAGAACACATTTCAACCTTCACCCAGCACTGAGTCAGACTTCTTCAAACACAACTATACCGATTAGAGGGCTGGTGACTTGCACGTGGCAGATCATCGGGTGGTGTGGCTACAACCAGGAACATCCGCCTCGTTCTCGTTGCTGGCATAATTGGATATTAACGTAAACAAGACCACGGCAGTGAAAGAGAGAAAGATAGCCACACTGACGCACTGTTAAGTTCTCATAACGTGTTGCCGGTATTAGTATATAGTATCGTAAGAAGGCCTGGGACTGGCTGAAGAGTCTATTCTAGCGATACCTAATATATACCTACTTTAGTTCCAGGGCTGCCAGCCGATGCAAGGCTCCAACAGAGGTCGGCTCCTTCTGCTGCTGCCGTGTTTCCCGGTTCGTACTCGGTATCTTGGTGGATTGGTCTACCAGTGGTTGTCAAGTCAATATTTGAAGATGTTGATTCTTTTAACCACATGTTGTGGCAAACGGTTTCAGATTGTTGGTATCTTTATCAAAAAAAAGTGTTTGTCAACTGATTTTCTGAAGGGTCTCAACTGAAGGTTTGTTATTTTTTACAATTTCTTTTATTATAATCTCAAAATAAAAGTCCTTTGAAGCTGGCTTTAGTAAAACCATTCAAATACTTGAAGATTTGCATGAGCTGACCTTCAAGTCGTCTTCTTACCATTGATAACAGTCACATTTCTCCAAATCGTTGCGGGTATGTCTTTGTTCTCGGTTCTGGGATCACTTCTTGTAGCTCGGTGTTGAATCCGTCCATCTTGTTGAAATCCCCGCCAAGATGAGTGGCCCAGAATTGTATAACAAATTTCTTATAGGGTCTTACGAGTGAGGCACACATTGGAATCATTATGTCCTTGCGCTGGTTTTGATTTTTCGTGGAAATCAATCCATAAACTTTATTGTATTTCTTGTAGCTAGCATGCACTTGGCTTTTCCATTTGAGGTTATTAGTATTTCAGTATCTCGTTGTAGGCCGATGTCAGTCATGTGCTGTTCTGCCATAAAGTTATCGAATCTTCTATTGTGGGTTAGAATCGGCAAGACTGTGCATTTTTCAACATTAAAGTTCATTTGCCACTTGCCGGTCAAATCTACTAGTTTATTTAAGACACTTTGAATAGACATGCGATCCTGATAGCAGGTCGTTTTGTGGCAGAGTTTGTTGTCGGCGTCGATTTCCGATATCTGGCTGGCGATGCCGATATCATTCATGTAGGTCAAGAAAAGAAGGGGCCCAGAAACACTTGCGTATGGCACTCCAGAAGCACATGTAGCCCATAATTTTTTTCCTTGGCCTGTACAGACCCATCGAGTCCGGCCCGTGAGCCAATTGCAGGGCCACCTGAAAACACTTCCATTTACACCGTGGGCCTCCACCTTCTTCAACATGCGTTCATGAGGTTTTTTCAAATCTAGATAGATAAGGTTGACAGCTTAGTTTCATCAAATATTTCGGTACCTATCTTGAAAAAGCCAAGAAGATTGGCGAGACAGTTTTTTCTACTTCTGGATCCATGTTTGGCACCCTTGATTAGATCATTTCTATTTGAGTGGCATGTTATTCTTGCTTTAATCTGTCTTTCCAGGCTCTTGCCGATCACAGAAGCGACACTAATCACACACATACCAAAATTTAGATATATAGCGTTAAAGGGCCGGGCTTGCGACGATCATTTTCCGATTCTGAGATCACGATTCTATCATGCACACCGCCATTACCTGCTCCAGTGGTTCAGTTTTTTGACACGCAGTCCACGGTGCTGAGCAGAATGCCAAGATGTGTTGTACCACGTGGATTAAGAAGCCTTTAGTTCGACTGGAACAGCTCAGGTCTCCATTTAGGCGCAGATTCCGTGCTGTTTCACCCTGCTATAGAT
The DNA here is from genome assembly GCA_016164225.1 of Gammarus roeselii. NCBI lineage: Eukaryota > Metazoa > Arthropoda > Malacostraca > Amphipoda > Gammaridae > Gammarus > Gammarus roeselii. Next base: position 14,443 of record SDVV010008787.1, read on the forward strand.
TTTCTTCCTGCCGTTCAACCTTGGTAATATGCCCGTAATTATACCATTGTCTGCTTTGCTTCTCATCGTTCGGATAAGGTTTTCGCCTTTTCCAGAACAGTCTCTGATCTGGGTTTCGTGTTCCGAGACTTTCAATTCAATACACACTTTGGGTCAGAAGAGAGCTCCAAGATCAGTGTCAGCAGCAGCTCCCGACAGCTTTCACTAGTTTACCCTTGCGGCGTCATAATTGCTAAGCCCTCCCGCACCCTCGTCCATCCAGTTTCTCGACAAGAGGCCAAAGGCAGGAAAGCGTAGCAGGGTTTCCGTCAAAATTCATCAATTCACAATAACTTCACTCACAGCTATCTATTCCACGTTCTCTCGCTCCCTATACAGTAATGCCGGAGAGATTCTTCAATATTCTTAGGTGTAAATCATATTTTCGTGTAGATTTGATGATATTTAGTTTGCAGAGTTGCTCTTGTACTTTATTGTCATCAATTAATATCTTCCAACGGTTGCAGTTCTTCGTACAGTTCGACATCTGGGATAGTGTTCGTATCTTGGTTTGTGAGCACGCTAATAAAACAGTCGTTGATTGCGTACGTCGGATGATTCAAGAGCACCAGCACTCTTCCGTTCAGGGTCGACGCAGTCACAATCGAACAACCCATCTCTCATTCACATAAGCATTGCACGCTTCCGGATAATGCTTAGCTAATTACTGTTGTCATTTTCAGATGCTAGGTAACCGTTCGTATATCTCCCTTATGTGCTTTGATAAATGAAGTGGTGTGGGTTGAGTGAGGATTCTAGAAGTGTTGTTTAGTAAGGAGCTGCCGGCCTGTTCGAGACCCTTCTGGAATGTTACAGGGGTATTATTATAAGTGTAGGACGACAACAACAGGCCTATTGGCCCAAACTAGATTGCTTTATGATAGCAAGAGGATTAGTTCTGAAGTAGAACGTCTAAGAGAGCTTTGTGTGCCATTTGTTTTTTAGAATAACAGGAAAGGGAACAGTTAAGCTATTTATCGGCGATTTATGTAAACTTATCTAGCCGCGACTTGAACGCTTCGATTGTATTGCTGTTTACAACCTCCGCTGGAAGTTTGTTACATTCTTCGACAACTCTATACGTGAAGAAATTGCGCATGATGTCGATTGAGAAACGTTTCCCATAGATTTTGTATCCATTGTTCCTAGTCACTCAGTTTGTATCTAGAGTGAAAAAGCTCGCTCGGTCGACGTTTTCCTTACCCTTAATAATCTTCCACACTTCGATCATGTCGTCTCTGACTCTACGTTCCTCTAGCGTATAAAGATCGAGTTCACGTAGCCTGTCTTCGTACGATTTATCCGCAGCGAGGAGATGAGTTTGGTAGCTCCACGTTGAACCTTCTCTAGTTTAATAACGTCTTTTCTAGGGAATGGATTTGATTTGAGCCGCATTTCCACCAGAGCCTCAACGTGAGTCATAATAGGCTCCTCCGTAGAGCGCGACCGTCATTGATTCAGGTAAGTTCGCACGGCCTCGCGTGCGAAAATATTAGTTTTGTCAAGATGAAATCATGTACATATTTAATTGTCATATTCGCGTACTAGCACGTACAAGAGAGTGAAGAGTTAACGCGTATCTCCATAAATGTATTGTTATCTCCGTGCCTAATGGGGTGGAGAGACCGCCTCACTTGCACAGGAGTATGGGGTTCAGACAGCTTCATATAGTCCGGTGTTTTCCGAAAGCGTTAAGCTTTTTACGGTAGGTTGGGTCAGTGAGTAGGCTTTGTAGGTTGCACGGGGATTTAAGAACGCTCGTCGGGCTGCCGCAAGTGCGTTGCAATCCATCAGTAAGGGTTTCAGGGCTCACTCTTGAGAGAACAGGCTCACTCTTGAGAGAACAGGCTCACTCTGGAGAGAACAGGCTCACTCTGGAGAGAACAGGCTCACTCTGGAGAGAACAGGCTCACTCTGGAGAGAACAGGCTCACTCTGGAGAGAACAGGCTCACTCTGGAGAGAACAGGCTCACTCTTGAGAGAACAGGCTCACTCTTGAGAGAACAGGCTCACTCTGGAGAGAACAGGCTCACTCTGGAGAGAACAGGCTCACTCTGGAGAGAACAGGCTCACTCTGGAGAGAACAGGCTCCTTCTTGAAAGAACAGGCTCCTTCTTGAAAGAACAGTCTCCCTCTTGGGGGAACATGTAGCCTCTGGAGAGGACAGACTCTCTTGAGAAAACAGACTCTCTTTTCGGAGGACAGACTTCCTCTTCGGAGGACAGACTCCCTCTTCAGAGGACAGGCTCCCTCTTCAGAGGACAGACTCCCTCTTCAGAGGACAGACTCCCTCTTCAGAGGACAGACTCCCTCTTCAGAGGACAGACTCCCTCTTCAGAGGACAGACTCCCTCTTCAGAGGACAGACTCCCTCTTCAGAGGACAAGCTCGCTCATGAGAGAACAGTCTCCTTCTTGAGAGGACATGCCTGCTCTTGGTAAGGACATTGGCGAAGAAATAATTTGAGAAACGTCCGTGATTTTCCAATTCATACCTGGTGCTTATCAAGAATTATATTTACAATGAACATCTTGTTTATTTTTACTGGCATGTATGTA
>SDVV010008788.1:0-17038 GCA_016164225.1 Gammarus roeselii
CCTCAGCTGAGTAGGAGGGAGGGCGGTAGGCCACCACAACCAGAAGATCATAGTCAAGAAGAGAAATGGCAGCAACATTGGGTAAAGTCACCTCAATTGGCACAAACTTCAAATTGTTAGCAACATACAAACAGACTCCATGCTTCTTCACCTCCCCCACCACTTCCCCCCTCACCAGCCGAAACCCTGGCAAATCAATAAAGGATGAGGACACCAAAGAAGTCAACCACGACTCTCACACGCCCACCAACTGCATATCCCACCGCTGCACCATATGACCAACAAAAGGCACCTTATTCATCAGAGAATTCAAATTGTCCGCCTAATGCTTACTGAGTTCCTTCAGAGGCAATTCAGTGCGGAACCACTTCCCAGCTACCTTCAAGAAACCAATCTCTTAGCTGAAATCTGTGCTGTTGTAATTGATCATACTTGATTTTACTCACTGATGGACTCTTCCATCCTGGAGGACCACTGTTTTTTTCTCCTTCTGATTGGGACATTTTTGTGACCCCTCCCTATAAACAGTAGTGTCATGAGCAAAACGTGAGTCGAAGCAACCCAACAATGGACGCTGGACTTATTGATGAATTGATGTAACATTGGCTGCTGGTTTGAGGTTTGGTGCCAGAAGGACATTGACTCCAATGCACTAGAAAGCCTTGGCACTCTAATCTAATTTTCTGGGCATCTCGCCTCTTGAATAAGCTGCTTTTCAGCACTAGCTTCCTAGTCATGCTCAATTCTTGCTGGTCTCCTCCACTGTTGCTTTTAAATGAAATGCCATACCTTCCTAATGTGGGTGCCAACGGGAGACCATACATATGTCCTGCCGGCACCTGTCTTCGGGGAGCCCTGCCTGCGGGGACCGTGTGTGGTGCTTCGGCCTTAGTGAAGGTCCCTCAACCAACTTTTGAAAGATTGATAAAAACAAGCACAGCATGTCACCTCAAAAGATGCCACCTTATCAAGTAAACCCCACGCGGCTTCAGAAGCAAACTTAGCTGTCTGTCCAATCTTCTGGACTTCTCAACATGCCCACCAAGATTTATGATGAAACCAAAGCCATCGACCTAATTTACCTTGACTTTCAAATAAGCGTTTGTGAAGGTCCCCCTTGAGCGCCTACTTAGAAAAGGGGCGCTTGGCATAACTGGAAATGTGTCCAGGTAGCTCCAAAGTGGCTCACGGTTCGCAAGCAAGGGTGCTGTGTCGGCCATGGGAAAAGTCAGTGGGCTGCGGTAACATCAAGAGTACCCCATGGCAGTGTTCTTTGGCCCCTTCACTTTATAATCCATATAAATGACCTGAATACAGACATTGTTAGCAAGTTATCAAAATTTTCTGACAATGCTAAACTGTCACAAAGCGGACTTTTGGAGCAAGATTGCGTAACCATCCAAAGGGACCTTGATGAACTAATGGACAGGTCTGATTAGCAGCAAATGAACTTTATTGTTGAAAATTGCACCGATATGCACATTGGATCACAAAATCCAAATTCTGCTTACGTTATGGCAGACCAGCATATGACTGAAGTCTACCAACAACGAGATTTGGAACATTAATCACCAAAGATCTGAAGTGGTGAAACTAAGTGGAATCTTGCCACCGGAAAGATGATAGAGTCCTTGGCTTTATTATTTCCACAAACTTTCACTACAAGTGCCGGGACATCGTGCTTCCGTTATGTACTGCACTTGTCAGGTCTCAAATGGAATTTGCAGTACAAATTTGGTCTGCTCACCTAAGAGAGGATATTATCAAAACGAAACGTGTTCAGCACCGAGCAACAAAAATAATTTTGGAACAGAAATAAGACATGTCGGCAAAGACTCTACGATCTGAACTGATATCAACTGAAAGAAGAGGACTTAGTGGTCAGTTAGAATAAATCTTCAAGTACCTAAGTGGGTTAACTTAATCTAGCCCTCAGGTTCTCTTTGACCAAGATTATAACCCAAGGAAAATGAATAATGGGCAAAAACTGCAGCTAAAACCATTCAGAACGTCAGTGACTGAGAACTTCTTTCCAATCAAGATCAAAACAATTTGGAACTGTCTACCACGTGATGTGGTTAATAGTAATAACGTAAACACCTTTAAAAACTGCCTCTGCAAACACTGGGAGACTAATCCAACCCCATACTAAGAAAATGTGGTAGGACTTATGCTGCCAAGGGAGCAACAACCTCCGTTAGAGCCTTCAGCATCTGGCAGCCTATGAACACTTGACACCTCATCTTAGCTGGGCTAGTTGTATTGCAAATTCAATTTCGGAGCACTGCCAGAATGGACTCTTATCCCGGCCCCAGGCCTACTACTACCACCATCACTACTAATGCAGTGTGGCTGAATGACATGAATCCTGCAAGTAATAGCTAATGCTCTGGTGTCCACAGTAAGAGAATTGTACTGCAAGGGTAGCGTCATATTTTACAGACACACAACCCACTAAGTTAATACAGATATCAACAATAACATTCTTAGCCACACCTTCAGCCTTTCGCGGAGCGGAAGGGGCCTCCTCGTCCCAACATGACGCGTAGGTGGGTATCAAGGGTTTCAGGCGGTCCGCTGGTCGTGATTTCCATGACCGAAGATGGAAACCGTGGCTAAGCAAAAATAACAACAAACGCCACGTTCTCCCTCCAACAATTACATTTGCCTCACCACTTTGTAGCAATATTAGCTGAACTATCACTCAATATCAACAACACAATTTTTTTTGCCCATCTTTATACTATGCTCGACTTCCTTCTACTACCCCCTTTCATTTAACTCAGTCTCACTGAACGCCCATCAAACTTTTTCCTCCCAAACATATTGCTTATCTCTCTCCTCTTTGCTTCATCTGTACAACAACATAGCGCATTTATCAATCCGAACATTAGGGTTTTGGAGAGGCTTTGATGTTTCCTACCATCGTTCGGTTTGGCTCGAGAGGTAATTACAGAATGGAAGATTCCCAGCTCTTCGTTTTGCCCCGTTCGTTGCGTGGTACGACATGCATAAGGTACGATAGCAAGTATTCCTGACCCCCGCCACAAGGGAAAATGTTCCTGGACTCCATAACTTTCCAATACTCGATTGAGTTATGGAGTTCATTACTGTCACTTCTCTGAAAACTCCATTTTGATTTCAACTGATAGTACAAATAAATTTTATATGAATAATTGTTTCTTGTTTATGCAGACTGGATGCTACCACGATCTTTATCAAAGTTCTTGTCTTTATTACTGTGCAGGAAATTATCGAAAACTGTTTGAGTGACTAATCGTCTCCTTTCGGGTGCAGGAAGCCAACATGTTTGACGACCATCTGGTAATGCGCCAGCTACGCTACACGGGCATGCTGGAGACGGTCAGGATTAGGCAGGCAGGCTACAACGTGAGGCTCACCTATGAGGAGTTCATCCAGCACTACAGAATAATGCTCCCTAAAGGACTCCTCAGGTAGTCTTTTACTTTTCATGGTATTGCTCCCTTGAAGACTCTTCAGGTAGTTATTGTTGTTGTTCTTGCTTAGCCGCAGCTGCTTCTACGGCGGAGAAGCCATGACCAGCGCGTAGCCGAAAAGCTTGCATACCCTCCAACATGTGCGTGTTGTGAATGTTGCGACCCGTGCATTCCCATCACGCAGCAACTGTAGGTGATCTGTGGGAGTGAGTCTGTTGACACTGTCATGCTCGACAGTATTGAGTATGGCCGGAGGTAGTTGATTGCTAAGCAGAAAACTGCTCCCTAATTTTTCAGGACTCCTCTGCTGGTTTTCTCCAACCTTAGATTAACCCTTGCCCTTGGGAAAAGACATGTTTTTTCAAGATTTTTCCACTTTTTCTGAATACTCTCCTTGCCAAACTATAAGCTCGAACCCTACGAAATTTGAATCACTAAGTATTTGAATGTTTTAACAGGAAAAAAAGTGACAAAGCTTGTTGCTATATCTTGATTATATATTTTTGCCCGTTCAACAATCATAAGGTATGCAGAGAAAGTAAACAAATGGGCAGATTTGAGTCCATACTTTTGTTTATTCGTCCGGTAGAAATTTTTGATGTTTCCTGACAGTGCAAAAGTGGTTCCCCGTCTCTAAAATGACGTTTTTTGTTTTGTTTTTTTTCCTGTATATATCTTAGCAGATAATGCAAGTCTGATTCAAGATCGGAATACAGCGTAATTTACAATGAAAAAGGTTACACCTACAATCAGGCTATCTGGAATAGTTTGGATTTTATTTACGCAATTGTTTATTTTCAGATTTTCTTAGTGAAATTGTACAGTCCATAAAAAAACATGTCAATTAAAAATTTTCCGTCACTTTGAGAATATCTTATAGTGTGAAACATATGAATAAATAAATTCAATAATTAGTATTTTTGTATATTTGGTATATATATTTTTTGGGGTAAATTTAGAAACAGTTGAAATATTACATTTTTGACATTACGCTAAGTGCCATAATGACATAGCTACTTCTCGATTGAGTGCAATTTTAATTTTTATAGCTCGTCTTTGACGTTACGGCAGCGTTGCCAGGACAAGACTGGAGACAGGCCGACAGAAGATTCGAATTCCTTGGAAAAAAATCATCTAAGACAAATTTGACATTGAACAATTATTTAAGAAAGTCTCATTTTTCAGAGGCTAGAGCTGAAGTCAGTTAATTATCAGGGCAAGGGTTAAGTGCCATTGCACTGAGGTTATTAACTGCGACGTCATTCATTGATAAGTCTGAATTTTGGTAGTCCTCCTGACTAGATGCGCAAAGTTGACAAGAAGCAATGTCATCTGGCTCAGAGACAGCAATGCTAACCCACGTTGGAATGTTGATGCGGAATCTTTTTCATGTACAAATAACTTATATTATTCTGTCATTTTAGTCTCTTGAACAAGGTACAAGAGTGAGTTGCTAACTTGCCACTTTGTCCCTCCTAGCTCGCAGTTGGACGTAAAGGCGTTCCTATCGAGCCCGAGCCTGCAGCTGGACCCCACGGAGCACCAGGAGGGCCACACGCGCGTTTTTATGCGCGAAAGCCAACGCGAGAAGCTGGACTCGCTGTTACACCAGACCATTCTGAGCCGGATCCTGCTGATCCAGCGGTGGTACCGAGCCCGGCACCAGCGCAGGCTCTACCTCAGCCTCAGAGCAGCTGCCATCAGGCTACAGGTGGGACCGACAACCAGCACACCTCGAACTTGTTTTAGATGCTCATGTAGAGACTACAGAGTGTATTTTTTTTTTAACTTAATTTCAGCAAAAAGTCCTACAAGATAATTGCGGCGGGAAAATGACCACTATTAATTGTGTCATCTGGGCTTGTAATTCCTTTGGTTGATTACATAGTTATAACCAAGGTAATAAACTTCAACAAAACGTGGAGATGGATCTAGATCTGGTAACTAATTATACAGGTACAAAACGAATGTCAAATCCCACAGAAAGAGTGATGTCCAACGCAAGGGTCACCTTACACTCATGCCGTACACTCGCTCGCAGGTAAATTTAGCCCTCTGACGCTAAAGGGTCCAGGCAGGAGACCCTGCAGCACATACTTCGGGCCAGGGCTGCTCAGGAGTGAGGTTCGAGATAAGTGTCAGCAGCAGAGCCTGACAGCATTAAAGGGTCTACTCCTGCTGAGTCATAGTAACCGGGCCCTCCCCCCACCCACGACCATCCCGTTTCTTAACAAGACGACAAGGGCGGGAGAGCCCATCATGGCAGCGTCAAAATGCATCCCCTCACAGCCATTCTTCACTCGGACTATCCACATTTTGCACACTCTCTTGCAACCTCCGCGACCACACTTGTCTCTTCTTAACGAATGCTTCACGGCATCCATCCATACCTACCCACTTCCTTATAACGCTCATAAATAATGGTGTAAACAGATCTGTTTCCCCAACTAACCCCTTCTCATGATGATGAAATCACTAGTACATGATCTAGGAGGTAAACCAAATAGCGGCAGCTGTCAAAGATCAAATTATCGGGATTTCCTTCGTAAGACCTAATAATAGTACTGCCATACAAAAAATACACACCTAATTTGAACGCATTATTTACACTTCCTGCTACATTCCTGTTCTGACCTGAGTGCCTTTACAGCTGGGGCTAAAAAGAATATAGAATCACCAGTTCCCCTAGAAGAATGGATCATATTCCATACCTCTCATTCCACAGCATCCTAGATTATTTTCCCAAGAAGTGATGCACCGGAATTCATGGTCATGCTTGGCGAGCAAGGGAAAATGAGAACTTACCCTGTTGCAATACTACATATGATGTGCAGGAAACGCCTCGAATACGGCCACGTAGTAAACATTGCAAGCAGGACACACCTCTACGTTGTAAGAGGTGCATTCGGAAGCACGATGAAAAGGAGTTCAAAGCCTTCCAACTCTAGTGCTACCACTGCTCATGTCTCCATGAAGCAGGCGACCGCGTGCTACCACTGCTCATGTCTCCATAAGGCAGGCGACCGCGACTGCTAAAAACACATGAACCCAAAAAAATTACTGCCATACAAAACAAGCGCAAAATCACACGGTAATAAGCCATTTAAATCTGGCAAAATAAAAATACAACTCTCTTAATCATGACAACCCCTTAGACGATACACATTCATCGTCAACACAACTTACTAACACACTATTGCACCCAGACTAACGACCGCTCCCTTAATAGAGGCGAGCGGCCCTAACCACTAATCCATCGTTGCCCAGGTGGACTCCGCCACTGAGGCTACCCCCACAGTCGACCACACAACAAGCCCCACGAATATTAAAGCGAAAAATTTAAAGAAATCGATATCTCCTGTGACAACCACCAACACCTTCACACTAGGTGACTTCAATGCGCGCGACCTCTCCGGGCTCTCCTCGCAGAGCGCTAACCAGAAGGGCGGTGTTCTCATTGATCAACTGGACACACTTGGCACACAAAATAACACTTACACACCCACTCGCAAACCTTTCAACCCAAACACTCATTAGACCTCCCGATGGCTCCAGCGCGCTAGAAAGCCTCGTCACTCTAATCTAATCTTTCCATCTCCCTTTTCAATGCCTTCATATACGACCTGCCCCTTCCAGCAAAACCAAACATCTATCTATCTTTATTTGCTCATACGCGGACGACCTCACAATAATCACACACCACAAGCACGAGACCGCTGCTGCTCTTCTCCAGCACTACCTGAACTCTCTTGAAGTCTGGCTGCTGAATAATATAATTAGGCTGTTTGATAGCAAGTCTTCTCTAACATTATTAACACCAGACAGCAGTGACCTCGGCGTTCACCCCCATGTCATGCCTAACAACACTCCCATACCCCACAGTTCCACTACCACAATCCTTGGAGTAACTTATGACACGAGGATGACATTCAAGCCTCACACGAACAACATTGGCGCTGAAGCCATTCCAGGACAGAACGTGTCCCGGGTATTTACCACAACTACCTACGGTCACTTCAAGGAATTGATTACAACACTATTCAAACAATTTATTAGGCCCATCATCTACGCAAACACCGCCTGGTCATCTGACCATGCCCCCACGCACATAAACTCCCTTCAAAGGATACAGAATACGGCCTCGCATCGCAGCGGGCTGTACAGAGACCACACCAATTTCCCAGCTACATGAGGAAACCAAGGTCCCCATTCTCGATTATCATATTGATTTGCGAGAGACACAATTTTGTAACAAGATTGTAGACCAGACACATCCCTGCCACTGGTCACCTATTGAAACCCCGTCAAACACAGAGACACCTACACAACAGACCAGCAACACACTTCTGCCATCACCACACGACATTCACCGTTCTACAGACTACACATCTATGCACAGATAGGGGGTGATCGGGTCCACCTGTCACGGCTGAGGTGAGAGCACAGCACGGCTCTCCAGTTATACCAGCATAGACTGGGGAATGTCCCTTCCTACTTTTGTTTGCGATGATGGAGTTTGCCCGGTACGGTCGAGCACGTCATGACGGCGTGCCCAGCCGTAGCACCCGGCCGACTCGACCACAATAAGCCCGAGAGACAGCATCAACTTCCTCAAGGATGTAGGCATAATATAAGTGCCTACCCCCGCTGAAACATCCATATCATGCACACGTCGGTGGGTTCCCGGGCTTCGGGCTGAGGATGAAAACCTTGAACGGAAAACTAATACCCGGAACCGATTTACAACCATTCACTTCAGCTGACCCATGTAATCTACTGGTTACAGCTCAGCCAGTCATACAATTTAAGAAGCTTTCCAAAAAAGGGAATGCGAACGTTCAAGAAGTAAACACAAAGAGCTGAGACCCTCCTCCTCCCACCAAAGCACTCAAAGCTGTGCAAACGCAGTAATTCTAGAAGACCACATTCTATAGAATACGGATGCTCTAGATCTAAAACTCCCAGGAGTTTTAGATCAAGCACTCACACAAACCACTACAAACGTGAACAATGTTTGAAGTAAGCAGCACAATTATTCAGTGGAAACTGGGACCTTCAGAACGATGGCTCCAGCGCGTTGGAGCCATCGTCCTTCTGGCACCGACCACCAAACAGTGCCGCATCAATATCAGTTAGGTTTACTACTGCGTTAAGTCAATTTCCTCTTCTAGGCGCACGTCCACGGTATGTACGGGTGCCACAGGAGGCACCCGTAAATACCATTGCAACTAAAGAACTCCTAAGGTGCTTAGGCCATGTTATCCCAGCACTCCCCCATAAACCATTGGCGATTGATTCTCAAGAGTTGTACATCGCCGAGGAGGCCACCACAATGTAACTGTCCCTCGGCGGAGTGGTCCTCTTGATCCATCAGAGCGTACCTCACTATCCTCATCCATAAAAAAACAACTTCTACCAATCGCTGTGTAGATGTGCATTTCAAGACCTAAAGCGGGTCTCCGGAAAGGTACTATAAATGAGTGAGCTAAAGGTGAAAATCAGAGCTGAGGAGTTCGAGCGGGCGTTGAGGGAGGAATATGACAACGTGAGAGGGCAGGACCTGCAAGATGCAGAGGAAGAATGGGAGACGTTCAGAGATGCCTTGTTGAGATGTTCGAGAAATGTGTGGTGTGTGCCGCGCAGGGGGGTGCAGACGAAAGGACTGCGAGTGGTGGAACGAGGCCAAACTGGCGGTGGCGCAGAAAATAAGAACTTTTGAGGAGTGGTTGCAAGCGAGGTTAGTGGTGGCCTATGACAACTATAAGGAGAAGAGAGAAGAGATTAAGCGAGTGGTAAGAGCTAAAAGAGACACTGATGCCAGGAGGAGCAGATGGTTGTACCAGAATTTTGAGAACAAAAAGAAGTTCTGGAAAGGGGTTAAGAGGGTGAGAAAGAAAGAGACCGGAAAGGAGGAGGCGGTGAAAGATGAAAACGGCCGGTTGTTGACTGAAACTGGTGGTGTACGGAAGAAGTGGGCCGAATATTTTGATGAATTCTTGAATGTCTTGGATGACAAAGAGGCTGATAATGTTGCTGTGGGTGGTGGTGCTCGGATGCCGGTTTTTGGAGAGAGACTTGTTGCGGACATTACTAGAGGTGCGGGAGGCGGTGGACGTTTTGAAAGCAGGGAAAGACCCCGGTTTTAATGGTGTTGCGACCGAGTGCCTGTAAAGGGGTGGAGTAATGATTATCGAATGGCTGGTGAGGCTGCTGAATCTGTGTTTTGCAGCGGGTGTGGTGCCGATTGAGTGGCGCAGTGCTTGCATTATTCCGATGTACAAGGGTAAAGGAGATGAACGTGAGTGCTGCAACATGAGATGTATCCGTTTATCATGTGTTGTTGGTAAGTTGTACGGTCGAGTGCTGATCAAAACCATTACAGACTGTACGGATGGCGCAATTGGAGAGGAACAGAGTAGCTTTAGTAGTGCTATAAGGTGTGCCTATCAGATATTTGCTGTCAGGCAAGTCCATGAGAAATTCATTACAAAGGGAAAGGATGTGTTCTTTGCTTTCATGGATTTGGAAAAGGCCTACGACAGGGTTGACAGGAAAGCGTTGTGGAGGGTGTTGCGTCTGTATGGAGTGGGTGGAAGTCTGTTGAAAGCAGTTCAGAGTTTCTATGCTGAGAGGAGAAGGAGAGCTTGTGTCAGAGTGGGCAGCGAGGTGAGTGATTGGTGTACAGTGAAAGTGGGTCTGAGACAAGGCTGCGATATGTCTTCCTGGCTGTTCAATCTCTACATGGATGGAGTGGTTAGGGAGGTGGACGCAAGTGTATTGGGTCGTGGTTTGGAGCTGCTGTATACGAATGGGCGGAGTTGGCAGGTGAGAAAGGAAGCTGTTTGAGGATGATACGGCACTGGTGGCAGATTCACAGCAGAAACTGTGTCGGCTAGTGTCTGATTTTGGTAGTGTGTGAGAGGGGGAAGCTTCGAGTGAACGTGGGCAAAAGTAAAGTTATGAGATGCTCGAGGAATATCGATGCGAGCGGATTTAGTGTCCTCCTTCATGGAGATATATTAAAAGAAGTGCAATGTTTTAAGGATATGGCCTCCCATGTGGAGAAGACTGATGTAGTGGAAACTGAAGTGAAGTCACGAGTGAAAGAAGGGTGTAATGAGCTGCGGGACGTTGGGGGTGGAAGCAAAGAGAAGGCAGTATGAGTGTGTAGTTGTCCCACCTGTTCTGTACGGGGCTGAGACTTGGGGGGTGAGAGCAGAAGAGCGAAGAAGGTTGAATGTCTTTGAGATGAAATGTTTGAGGACCATGGCTGGTTCGACGCTGAGAGACGGGATCAACATCAACGTGGTGCGAGCTAGAATGGGGATGGTGAAGAAAGTTAGAGGACAGAGTTGATTCGCGTGTTCTTAGATGGTTCGGGCACATGATGAGGATGGATGAAGGGAGACTGGTGAAAAAATTGTTGAAGGCAGAAGCGAGTGGACGTAGGCCTAGAGGGAGACCGAAGTTTGGGTGGATGTATGAATGGTGTGAAATAGGTGTAGGGAAGGAGAGACTTGAGTGTTGAGGTAGCAAGAAAGGGTGCAATGAATAGGCGTGATTGGAAAATGATTTTGAGTGGATGATTTTTGACGTTGCTCTGATGAACTTTCCTGCCATTGGCATCTCGTTGAAAGACGGGAATGTCGTGGGAGGGGTGGTCATTATGACGCTGCAGGGGTAAACCAGTCATACCGTCGGTCCCTGCAGTTGACACTGACCTCTGACCCCACTCATGACCCGGAGGGTGTGTTGCGGGGTCTCCCGGCCGGACCCTTAAGCGCAAAAAAGCTAAGTTGTGTGAATTTATGATAGGGTTGTGAGTTGCGCCTTGCCGTCGGCCACCCTTCTTTTCTGGGGGATTCGGCCTAGTATCTGGAACAGGTACCCATTCGCTCATCATAAATCTGCTATCTCTCGGATGCATTGTTACATGAACTGTTCCACCGATTGCCCTCTCCTGTACTCCTCCTTGGAGACATTGACAACTACCACTAAATGTTGGAACGCGTGGTAAGTACAGCCTCAGCGGAGTGATCATGGCCAACACCATAGATTCTGAAAACATAGTTCTTCTCGATGAGGGGCAACTCACACAAATCATCTTCGAAACAAACTACTATCGACCTTTCCACATTGCCCCCTACCTGGGGACCTCAACTCGTTTGGGGAGTCCTGCCTCGAAGGCACGACCGTGACCACAACCCAGTAATCATATCCCTCCTCTCCTACAACATTGGGGTAAGTGGATGAATATTCATTTTATAGATCCTTGACACTTCATTTTATTTTTTTATATCTCATAAAGATACTGACACTAGGCCGAAATCCCCCAGCAAGGGGGTGGCCGACGGCAAGGCGCACCTCACACTCTCATACACTCACACTCGCACGCCTTAGCCCTTTTGCGCAAAAAGGTCCGGCCGGGAACACCGCAACGTACCCTCCGAGTCATGAGTGTGGTTCGAGGTAAGTGTCGGCAGCAGGGCCCGACAGTGTGACTAGTTTACCCCTCACCAGGCCGTTCCGCCCACCACCATCCCCTCTCTCAACGATGTGCCTTGGGCGGGAACGCACATCGGGGCAGCGTCAAGGCTCATCCATCCACTCACGCCTATCCATTGCATGCTCTCTCGTTACCTCCACACTTCTATCCTTCCTAACGCCTGCTTCACACCATCTGTCCACCCTAACTTCGGTCTCCCTCTAGGCCTACGTCCATTCGCTTCTGCCTCCCACACCTTTTTCACCAATCTCCCCTCATCCATCCTCACTACGTGCCCGAACCATTTCAGAACACGCGAATTAACTCAGTCCTCTAACTTCTTCACCATCCCCGTTCTAATTCGAACTACGTTTGTGAACCTGTCTCTCAGCAACACTCCAGCCATGCTCCTCGAACCTTTCATTTCAAAAACATTCAACCTTCTTCTCTCCTCTGCTCTCACCTCCAAGTCTCAGCTCTGTACCGCACAGTTGGGACAACGATACCATCATACAGACCTCTCTTTGCTTCCATCCCCTACGTCCTGCAGCTCATTACGCTCTTCAGTGCATTCAACACTTTACACCCCTCCTTCACTCACGACTTCACTTAAGTTTCCACTAGTTCAGTTTTCTCCACATGGGAGCCCAGATACTTGAAACACTGAACCTCTTCCAACAACTCTCCATTTTGGAGGACACTAATACTGCTCGCATCGGCAGACCTTGAGCATCTCATTACTTCACTTTTACCCACGTTCACTCGAAACTTCTTCCTCTCACACACTCTACCAAACTCAGACACCAGTCTACACACCTTCTCCTCTGAATCTGCCACCAGCACCGTATCATCCACAAACAGCAACTGGCTCAACTGCCAACTCCGCCCATTCGCTTCCAACAGCTCCAAGTCACAACTAGCACACTCGCGTTCACCTCCCTGACTACTCCATCCATACAGAGATTGAACTGTCAAGGAGACATCACGCAGCCTTGTCTCAGACCCACTTTCACTGTGAACCAATCACTCACCTCGCTTCCCAGCTGACACATGCTCGGCTGCCAACATGGAAACTCTGCAGTGCTTCCGACTGCTTTCCGCCTACTCCAATCAAACGCAACACTCTCCACAGCGCTTCCCTGTCAATCCTGTCGTATGCCTTTTCCAGATCCATGAAGGCCCAGAACACATCCTTTCCCTTTGCAAGTTACTTCTCACAGACCTGTCTCAATGCAAAAATCTGATCGGCACACCCTCTACCACTCCTTAAGCCACACTGTTCCTCTCCAATTGTGCAATCCGTACATTCTCTAATCCTTTTGATTAGCACTCTCCCATACAACTTACCGTCCACACACAACAAACTTATACCTCTTGAGTTGCAGCATTCGTTTTTATATCCTTTGCCCTTCTACAGCGGGATAATTCAGGCACTGCGCCACTCAATCGTCACAAAACAAATGTTAAGTACCCTCACCAACCATTTGACAATTGTCATTCCACCCTTTCTCAGGCACTCAGTCGCAACACCATCCAAACCAGGGGCTTTCCCTGCTTTCATCCCCTCCACCGCCTCCTGCACCTCTTCCCTAGTGATGTCCGCAGCAAGTCTCTCTCCAAAAAGCGGCATCCGCTCATCACCACCCCGGTAGCAATGTCAGCCTCTTGGTCATCCTCGACATTCAACAATCCATTAAAATACTCGGCCCACCTTTTCCGTACACTATCACTTTCCGTCGACAACTGACCGTTCTCATTTTTCACCGCCTCCTCCTTTCCAGTCTCTCCCTTTCTCACCCTCTTAACCCCTTCCCAGAAAATCTTTTTGTTCTCCTCTCCTTAACGTGCTCGCTGACGAATTTCCACTTCCGCTCCAGCAAGACAAACTTTTGCTAAAATACTATTTTAAGACTAGAAGTCTAATCAGCAACCAATCAGCCACATTACCAGCATATCCGATAAGCGCCTTTTCGCGGCTGAAGAGAATATATGCCTACCGTTTTCCCTACCTGTGGACTACCTGCTGACCTCGATAAACATCAATTGTGAGGCTATTAAGCCTTCATTTTCCTACCGAATCCTTCAAATTAACACAACAATATGGATGATCAACCCACCACCGATCAATCTAGACCTGCAAATGTACCCTAAAGCAACTACTCCAACCAACGCATACCGACAGGAATTCCTGAGATTACTTGATGAAGAATATTTAGAGCACTGCCATATATACACTGACGGCTCCAAACCGCGGACGGTGTGGGAGCCGCCGCTGTGTGCGGGGACATCCCACTCTCAGCCAACTTCCCACAAGAGGCCTCCGTGTACTCAGCGGAGCTCCACGCACTCGAACTAGCTATCTCTATTGCAAAAACAGATCGCGTCTCCAAATACGTCGTATTCTCAGATAGTCTGAGTTTCCTCACCCTGCTTTAAACACTGCACTACGAACATATCGTTCTACGTAAAATGCAGCACGATCTCTGCGATGTCTTAGACGGGTCAGTCAGTGGAATTCTGCTGGATCCCTGGGCACGCGGTAATAAGAGCAAATGAACTTGCGGACTCGCTTGCTGAACTGGCATCTACTCACCAAGAACAATTTTTCCCAATATAGTACCGGAACTGGTTCCCTATCATTAACTCTTGTATAACATCCCGATGGGATGAAATGTGGCAACAGAGTGAACAAAAAATGATTTCAGTCAAATCCTCAGTCGGAGAACGGGAAACAAAATTCACCAACAGAAAAGACCAAGTGTTTATCAACCGCTTGTGCACGGGACACACGTGGATAACTCACTAACACCTGATGGATGTCGACACGGGACCAAACACGCCACCTTGCCCCTTGTTGCCAACAAGTGGCTATCAGCGTGAAACACTTACTGATGGATTGCAACGCACTCGCGGCAACCCGACGAGCGTTCATAAATCCCCCATGCAACCTACAAAGCGTACTCACGGACCCTACCTACCGATAAAAGCTTATTGCTTTCGGAAAACACACCGGACTAAAGAGATACTGACGCTAGGCCGCATCCCCCAGAAAGGGGGGTGGCTGACGGCAAAGCGCACCTCACACGCTCACACTCACACAACTTAGCTCTTTTGTGCTAAAGGGTCCGGCCGGTACCCCCGCAACATACACTCTGGGTCACGAGGGCAGTCCGAGGATCCGTCGTCGGCAGCAGGGCCCGAAAGTTTTCACTAGTTTACCCCCGCCGCGTCATAATGGCCGGGCTCCCTCCCCCCACCCACGACCAACGTGACAACGGGATGCCAAGGGTGGGAAAGCACATAAGAGCAGCGTCAAAATCAACCATTCACAACCATTCTCCACTCACGCCTGTTCATTGCACGCTCTCTCGCCACCTCCACATTCATGTCTCTCCTTCCTAACGCCTGATTCACACCAACCAAACACCCATACTTCGGTCTACCTCTAGGCCTGCCCCACTCGCCTCAGCATTCATCACCCTTTTCACCAATCTCCCTTCATCCATCCTCTCCATGTGCCCGAACCATCTCAGAACACGTGAATCCACTCTGTCCTCCAATTTCTTCACCATCCCTGTTCTGATTCGACCTACGTCGTTGGTGATCCGGTCTCTCAGCGTTACTCCAGCCATGCTGCTCAAACATTTCATCTCTAAAACATTCAACCTTCTCTCCTCTGCTCTCACCCCCCAAGTCTCAGCTCCGTAGAGCACAGTTGGGACAACAACACCCTCATACAGCCCTCTCTTTGCTTGCATCACCAACGTCTACAGTTCATTGCACTCTCTAGTGCACCCAACACTTAACATCCCATCTTCACTCGCGCTTTCACTTCAGTCTCCACTAGTTCAGTTATCTCCACTTGGGAGCCCAGATACTTAAAACACTGAACTTCCTCCAAGAGCACTCCATTTAGGGTGACACTAATTTTGCTCGCATCGACAGTCCTCGAGCATTCCATTATTTTACTCTTACCCACGTTCACTCGAAGCTTCCTCCTCTCACACACTCTACCAAACTCAGACACTAGCCTACATAGCTTCTCCTCTGAAACCGCAACCAGGGCCGTATCATCAGCAAATAGCAACTGGCTCAACTGCCAACTCCGCCCATTCGCTTCCATCAGTTCCAAACCACGACCCAGCACACTCGCGTTCACCTCCCTGACCACTCCATCCATGTAGAGGTTGAACCGCCAGGGAGATATCACGCAGCCTAGTCTCAGTTCCACTTTCACTGTAAACTAATCACTCACTTCGCTTCCCACTCTGACACATGCTCGCCTGCCAGCTTAGAAACTCTGCACCGCTTTCAACAGATGTCCGCCCACTGCATACAAACGCAACACCCTCCACAGCGCTTCCCTGTCAAACCTGTTTTATGCCTTCTTCAGATCCATGAAGGCCAACAGCATATCCTTTCCTTTGACAAGGTACTTCTCACAGACCTGTCTCACTGCAAAAATCTGATCGGTACACCCTCTACCACTCCTAAAGCCACACTGTTCCTCTTCAATTGCGTAGTCCGTACAGTCTCTGATCCGTTTGATCAGCACTCTCCCGTACAACTTACCAACCACACATAACAGACTGATACCTCTCGAGTTCCAGCATTCATTTTTATCTCCTTTGCCCTTATACAGCGGTACAATGCAGGCACTGCGCCACTCAATCGGTACCACGCCTGTCACCAAACACAAGTTCAGTAACCTCACCAACCATTCGACATTCGTTACTCCACCCTTCTTCAGGCACTCGGTCGCAACGTCATCCAAACCAGGGACTTTTCCTGCTTTCATCACGTCCACCGCCTCCTGCACCTTTCTATGGTTATGTCCGCCACAAGTTTTTCTCCCAAAACTATCATCCGAGCACCACCACCCACAGCAACAATGTCAGCATCTCTGTCATCCTCGCCATTCAACAACTCATCAAAATACTCGGCCCACCTCTTCCGTACATCACCACTTTCCAACAACAACTAGCCGTTTTCATCTTTCACCACTTCCTCCTTTTCGGTCTCTCCCTTTCTCACCCTCTTCACCTCTTTCCAGAACATCTTTTTGTTCTCCTCAAAATTCTGGCACAACCGTCTG
>SDVV010008789.1:0-17038 GCA_016164225.1 Gammarus roeselii
TAACCGGTATAATGGTACGACTGGTGGCTGATTCTGACGTGGGCTGAAACAGATTTTCGCCAGAATGTCACTGGCAGATATGACAGTGGCTGGTGTGACTGAGGAACGCTATGAATGTTCGCTGTTAAAAAATGGTACCGTAGGTAGGTAGTCGGAACAACTTGGGGCTGATAAGGCAGTTGGCGGAGATGATTGTGGTTGATCTGACGTTAGCTATAAAAGAATTTAGCGCCAGGGATAGCGACCCTTTTGATAATATTATTGTACATTCTATTCTATTTTAATAGTATGCTAATACCAAGTATTTAGAAGATAAAAATGAACGAGAATAATGTAGGCACCGTTGAAATGAGATATTGTTTCGGTATTGCTGCATTTACCAAACGAATTTGATAGTTTGCATAATAATGGTGAATACATGCATAATCCATTAGTTGCAGCAATAACGTCCCTGAAGATCCCTTGTGATGTAAATATCAGGAAACCATTATCCTACTGAGCCCTTGCTGTCCATGTTCAGTTGGTGTGACAGCCAGACATAGCCGTCACATTAAAAACTAAAGGGTGGATGGAACTACCTTTCGTTGTGTTGTTGTGTTTCGTCAGGCGTCAGATTTCAATTAAATATAAATACACGGGCATCTCGTTGACGAATGCTAGTGTAATATTTAATTAATTCAAATCTTGATGAGTACTCGAACCTAATTTTATAAAAGGACGGAAATTTTGAGTAAATACATTGAATATACAGGGTGAACCTGAATTAACTGACCCTTTTAGGTTGTTAATAAATGAAAAACTAGGAACGCTATGAAGTTGAAACTTGTTTTATATAAAAGAAGAACATTTTTATGGTAATCATGTTTCCTAGTTTTTTAATATAATATCTTTCACATGACAGCCACGGTTGTTTTGACAAGATAGGGTTCTTTTCTTCGTTGTTTTCATAACCTTCATTAGTGTTTCTGGTGAGAGTCCAGCTATTTCATGATAAATGTTGTTTTTAAGTTCTTGTAAATTAGATGGATTTGTTACATAAACTCGTTACTTGAGGTAGCCCCATAAGAAAAAGTCGCATGGGGTCAAATCGGAAGAACGAGGGGGCCAAGGAATGTCACCAAATCGTGAAATCAAACGATTTGGAAAGCAATCTTTTAACAATGCCATCGTTTCTCTTGCCGTATGTGCGGTGGCTCCATCCTGTTGAAACCACGTGTGGTGAACATTTTGTCTCTCAAGTTCTGGAATAAGAAACTCTCTTATCATCGAGCGGTACCTTTCACCAGTGACAGTTACAGTTGCGTTATCATTTTAAAAATAGTAAGGTCCATAAACACGAGAAGATGATATTCCGCACCACACAGTAACACGAAGAGAATGCAATGGTCTTTCTTGGATTTCGCGTGGATTTTCATCGCTCCAAATTCTGGAATTATGATTGTTTACATGACCAGTTAAGTGAGTGTGAGCTTCGTCAGAGAAGATGATGCTTCCGATAAAAGTGGCATCCTCGCACAAACGAAGAAAGGATTCGGAAAATCCAAGACGTCGGTGATGATCATTGGGCAATAACTGTTCAGTCAACTGAATTTTGTAGGGCTTCAACTCTAAGTCCTTTTTCAGAATGCGGCAAAATGTCGATTGAGAAATGGTTAATTGAGAAGCAAGTTTTCTAGTGTAGGTTTTAGGATTATCTGTAATGCTTACAGCAACTCTTTCGATTACGTCTTCAGTTCGAATTGACCTTTTTCTTCCAGATCGTGGTTTGTCATTAACATTCCCGGTATCCGCAAATTTTCGATAAAGCGATTTAATTGTGTTTTTTGAAGGACTGATTCTTGTTTCGAAATGGATCCTGTAATCACGTTGAGCTTCTGTTATTGACATCGTCCTGATGTAGGTTTGCAGAATTCTCGTTCATTTTTCTTTATTGTAGCGAATCATGATGAAGATTTGAGGGTTGATAATTGAACACAAATTTAGCAGACTATGAAGGATAATGTCGTAACTAGGATACAATATTACCATAAAAATGTTCTTCTTTTAAATAAAACAAGTTTCAACTTCATAGCGTTTTTAGTTTTCCATTTATTAACAAATTAAAAGGGTCAGATAATTCAGGTTCACCCTGTATATCTTGCAAGAACACGAGTGTCGGCGTGTCTGTAACATGCACGGCTGCTAAACATGTTAGAGGCGCGCTCCAGCTGTTTAAAGGCAGATCAACCTACAGCCTCCTAACAAGGCCACTGAACAAGTTAGTGACTCTTTCCAACCGCTCGTGGGCGTTGCTCGTACATCCAGGTGTACGGCCACGAGAAGTACGGCAGCAGCCGCTTTTACGGCCACGAGAAGTGTGGCAAACACGTTAGGAAGACGCTCTGCAACTTGTGGGCTGATTAGCCTGTAGACTCCGTACAAGGCCGGTGAACTTGTTTACGACTCACTCGAGCGACAACATGGGCTGATCAGTGTAGACTCCGTCGAACGGCCTCTAAGAGTGTTCGGGACTCGTTCCAATGACTGAAGAGCTGATCAGCCTATAGACACCACACGAAGCCTCTAAACGTGTTCAGGACTAGCTCTAGCTACTCCAGGGCTGTTCAGCCTGTAGACTCAGTGCATGGCCGCTCAGTGCATGGCCGCTAAACGTGTACGGGACTCGCTCCAGCCAGTCTTTGGCCACAAGGTGCGGCGCTGTTGCCATCAATCTCTAGATGACTGTCTCTTCATTCTCATTATATTGGCAGCATTTGTCACATGGTGGCCCTTTACAGGCACATCACGTCGACTAGCAGTACCTTGCAGTAGTCGATGACCGAATGCCCTTTACAGGCACGCCACGTCGACTAGCAGTGCCTTGCAGTAGTCGATGGCCGAATGCCCTTTACAGGCACGGCACGTCGACTAGCAGTGCCTTGCAGTAGTCGATGATCAAATGCCGACCCTTGAGGATGGACGCTGGGGAATGACGGCCGGCTACTTCAGTAACAGGAGAAGAGGCTGTAGAGACTGACTGAGTGATGAATGAAGCATGAATGAAGCAAGAATAGAGAGGGGTGAGGGAGTAGGGGCAGTTAACCCCTTCCTCTGATGTAATGAAGCAGAACACGTGTTAAATGGGAGTTGGTGAGGAAGTTGGGGAGAGTTGAGTAAATGAGACTAGTCAGTTCCACTGCTGCAATGCAGCATGTCCATCTGCTGAATATGAGCTGATGATTGAGTCAGGAATGGAAAACTCCATTTATAGTACAATAGAAGAACATGGTGCTCTCCTGTCAACTGGTTGAGAATGCGTGTAAATTCATATTTGTTGGGGACGTAGCGTGCTGGATAATTGTGGAAAGTGTTGTCACATCTTCGTAATTACTCATTCCGTCTGTAGCTTAAACCGAATAGCGGTGAAGACCGTTCTTTGGCTACCTCATAACGTGAGTTTGTCATAGCATGACAATACTCTACTGAACCACAAGCATGTTTCGTGTACTATTGTGATTCAGGGCACCGATATGGTTCTGACAGGGAAACTGACCTCCACTGGGCAATCAAAACATATTGTGGCACAGAAGAATATATGGTGCAACATTCACATTCATTTAATATCATGCTGGATGCAGCTAGTGCAATGAACAAATCCAATAATTTATTGAAGAACGATTGAGAAGTTCGAAATCTTGTTCAATCGGCCCACCTCGTCGCCATTGCATAGTATGCATGGCCTCGGCATCAGCTGACACGGCAATCAAGGGCGCTGGTGACAGATTACGTGATGGAACCTGGAACGGTCGAGCCGGGCTTATACCTGGCAGCAAGAGTCTGGTCCTGAGTGTTCGCGTATTTTGCGGAGGGACGTGACGAGGACAGAAAGTAGAGGGATGCAGTAAGGTGAATAATGACCAAGTGACTATAACACTGCCTGTTCGACTCGCTGGATAGAGGGACGAACTGAAGGGTAGCAACATAAATGCATACACAGCGAGAAAATGGCTTGTAAAACGTACAATATTTGTCATGTTGGCCTGTTCATAGCTATATACATGTAAATGTAACATGATTTCTGCAAATAATCTGTTTGAATCTACAAGTATTTTATATATATTTTAGATCTTGTTGAATTTACATGTATCCGATAAATTATGCCGGTGTTGCACTTCTTTAGGTCATGTTCCCGGGTGTCATGTTGACTCGATATGAATCTGGTATTTATTACATGATACATGATGGGGAGTCAATTTGCATGAATTTGCGTCGCAACCAGACTTCGTAAATTCCATTCATCAAAATTATCCAGTTTTCTTTGCTGAAATGAAATCGAATATCACGATGAAAAAATTAATAGAACACTATATACTTTATCGATCCTCATTTCTTAGTCTCTTATGGCTCAGTGGTATTAGTCGCAGACTCATGGCATCAGTGTCTTGGGTTCGAACCCGACTCGTTGTGGAACGATTACGTCCTTCGATATCATTAGAAACTCAAGCTTGTTTACCGCTTTCGACCTTGAATTAATAACAAGCTATCATCATTTATTGAAAAGTATAGATTAGGTATAAATTTATACGGACAAGCAAAATTTTATTTTTAACCTCCATGTAATAGTTACATGACGAAATCATTTAAATTCAACAGTACGAAATATGTACATTCATGTTTAATATACGATGTACCTGTATCTATTACCATAAATTTCTCTCTGTGTAGGCTGTCACCACCGCTGTCAAAATCAACAGTTTCACGCAGCAGAAGCAGCAAGAGAACCGTCAACCATATCCACATAATAAACCCATCAACCATTATCTCCTTCTCCACCAACGAGAGGGCGTAACAGCCACACTGGTAGCAGCTCAAGCATCCAAACAGAGGTCTATGGCTAAAAGCTCCGATTGTGTTAAAGTCTCCTCTGACGATCAGGAAAAGTTTTCCTACTGATTTAATTTGCTTATGACGCAAGGCGAGATTCTTTCCTTATGAAAAGATGTGCTGTTAACTTTTGCGTCACAAAAACTCATCGTCCAATTAATACGACGGAAACCAAGTTATTTCCTTATCTGTTGCTTAGTTCAATGACTGGTTATGCCTACATGTAGACAACAGTTTTATTTATTCTGCTTTTAATTTGCTAATTATAAACAACAACGCGGTCAACATGTGACCCTTTTTAGGTTAAAATATTACGAGGTTTGTACATTGTATCGAAAAAAATAGTGCTGTGCTCTTTACCTACAAAGAATATAAGTTATTTTTAAATTGTTGTATTATATCCTTCCTGAAAAAAAATTGAACGAGACCCTGAACCAAACTATGGCAAGTAAAATGTTTGCCTATCATCGCTGCAGCACCGGTTGTCGACAGTATACGTCAACTTTGCTCCATTTTGTGTGTAATTTTTTATAATGAATATCAATACCTAGTCGACAATTCGGGGAGAAGAAAATGATATAATGATATGCTCTGCGGTCAGTTGATTATCCAAACATTGATTCCCCCAACTCAGTGGACAACCACTCAGTCAACTATCCGAACAGTCCGTGGTATGCCTTCTTCCACTGTCCCTCTTTGACGGGTTTGCAGAGCCGCGTTCGGACGCAACCGCCATTCAGGGAACTTCTTTGGGCGTCTTTTGGCGACACCTTTTATGTCGGAGCAGCAAAGGGTGATTTATGCCGTGATCCCATTGTGCTGTACATCGCATCACCTGGATGTTCAGACATTTGAACAAATTTGGGCTCGTCATGAGCGTATTATCGTGAGTCAAGGGAGGTAGCGGATGTAAGTTTGATTTAACCAAACCAAGGCCTCATGGCAAACATAATTATTGTTAGTTAGGATGTTAGGCACGTCCGCGTAGAATCATTCATCGGAAACACATGACGACAAACAGTTTCTACATCACCAGAGAGGTTGTACATTTGTGCGCCTTAGTCATAGCATCAGCCTAGGCCACGTAAACTAATTGCAAACAGATTACCCGATCCCCTATGGGCCAAATAGGCTTGTCGACACTATGTTATTTGTTCCCAAATCATCCTGTTTCCTACTTGCATTAACGTGTAAAGCCATCCCATAGGGAATTTGTATTAAAGAACATTGACGACAACATTTCAAAATCGACATTACACTCGTTAGTGGTAGAGGCATAGACAAGTCAACGAATAAGAATGAAACAGATTTTCTGTTCCTATGTTTATTCAAATGAAATTCACTTTAAGAAAATGATGGTGTGATTGTATACGCTGTGGTTGTACAAATTAGGTCGTATAGAAGGAGACCTTCAATGAGAGCCGTTTATCTTAACAAGCCCATAGGTCACATATTCCGTGTAAAGTTGATTAAAAAATCAACTGATCACATGTATCAATATATTAAAATGCCATGCACCCATGGATTTATTTATTTATTTGATCCAAAGTACTGAGCGTCATACAACATTGTTAGTGAGACAAATTATGATATGTCTACAAGGATCAAGCCTGTCCCACATAGCCTATACGTACTGGCGTATCCCAATGCTTAGACCATTTAGCTTACAATCTATCAACCGAAAACGGAGAGACATCGACACCGAATTCAGAAAAACACAGACTGCAGCAACGGCTTTATTAGTCTCAGACCCAATGTTATTCAATAGTCTTCCAGCTGACGTTGAAAAAAGCATCACTCTACTGCATGCTCGTCGGCAAGTGTTACCACCAAAAAAACACCGTAGGTGTTTAATATCCGGGCAGGTGAGAAACTTGGCAGCTATGGCACCCCGCACTCTCTAAACATGACAGGCTCCTAACCACAACCACCCAATCCCTCGAACCCTCCGCATTGCGGCGTATGGTTGGGTGCCTCTCTATGGTATTCATCAGCCGGTGCAAACCAGGTATCCACAAAACGACGCAGTGTCTGAATTCAATCTTTATTTAGTTATTCATGTTGGAATATAATTATTGTAGAAATGTTTGGTGTTTACACTAAGAAAGCAAGCATACCATTTCGCTCGATATCCCTCGCGTAGCTAAGGTCTCCTTAAAACCACGCAATATTTGAACTAACTTGTGTCTGGATACTTTGTTGAAATAAAAACTGTGTAAATAAGCCATATGCTCCATCTACATGGCCAGACTCTCAATAAGAGTACATTGCACTATTGTCCGTACTCTTCTCATAACGCTAAACGGGCTACTCCGAGCAGTTGTGTTCGAATGCTGCGTCTGCAACTAGTACTTGGCCCTGCATGAGGCGTCCCTTCACGGAGTTCTTTTTTCTTGGCACTGCAGAATATCTCTACCGAGTAGCGACATTTGGCACTCTGAGAGGCGGTTGACACCTACTACCGATCGTTGTGCATGCTCTTCACAATGCGTCAACTTCGAGTAGGATCGATCATTGTATATATGGGCAGGCACTTGTTTCAGTAGGATACATTTTTATCATTGTATACAGATGCTGGTGGAGAAGTGCGGTCGCTCGTTTTGTTTTCAATGATACGGTACTGCTGCCTCTGTCTTTATCGGTTTATCATATGATTGCAGTGTTTCACTCAGAGTTAGAATAATAACAAACCTTGTGGCTGTGGTCAAGTCCGTACGCAAGTGTTATGCGTGCTGTCTTATGCCTGAGTCATGCCTATACCTTTCACTCTATAACGGTTTCATGAAATGAACTTTTTTGAGATGGACCACAGGATAAAGCGAAACTCCTCCAGAAATAACCAAACGTTGATCCATCTGGTTTATATCAAAAAATACTTGTCTCTGAAATGCACTTAGTCCTTGGCGGGGACATAAACATCCTCATTTGTTTGATAGAACTGGCCAGTCTTTTGTGTAACAAAATACATTCCTCAATAAAGTTTAACCAGAATTCAGTGTCTTTAAAATATATTTCTCGGAATTTGCAAGTTATGAGTGCAACTAAATGCATTACTCGATAAAATTGTACCCTGAATTGTGTATTGTGAAATCAGAATATTATTTATAAAATTACAAATACCATGCGTCTTCTCTTAAATAAACGTCTTCATTATGATTAATATTTTATTTAGGGTTACCTGCGTTCACACAACAATTGTTTTTTCTCAAAACACCTATATTTTTATTCTTTATACCATGTACATAAGTGTGTGAGTCATCAATAAATAGCGTACTAATGGAAAAGGAACATGTCTTACTTGATTGGTTATTTATGCTAACATTCTGAGTCGACTAAGCCGGGGAGGGTGAAAGTGATGAGTGGACACTGCACAGCCTAAGAAGCGCTGAATGTGTATAAGGAACGCAGTCTGACCCGCTCTTCAGTCTAACCCCCTCCCTTAATCACAATTATTCATAGACTGATCTGGATTTGGCTCCTAATTACAACGTCCATGAATTCATTTCATTTTTTATGCGAATGCCGTCTAGCTAACACTATAAGGGAAGAATAGGTAAATGGAATGCCTATGATCCTAGAAAAAATGATGACTGGTCTATGCTGGTCACCACCGAAAGGAAAGCTATAATTTCGATGCAAAGTAAAAATATTTTCAGTTGACCCTCATATAAATACCTAAACCTTAGAAATATAAACATAATTCGACGCTTAAACCCATGTTTATTTTTCAGTCGAACGCCGGTCGAGAGGATGGGCGGGGCCAGCTCCTTTCCATTTGCATCCATCGTCTTGAACCGGTTGCTTGTCCACGTGTCAGAAAACGCTGCCGCCGAGAACAATTCTTCGAGTACAATTTATAGTAATAGTTTTTTTTTAAATTTGCATATGCGTACGTAAAAAGATCAAAATATCCGGGAAATAATCGTATACATATTAAAACCTTTTTCCCATCTTACAAAAATGTATTTCCGGTAGTGGACGACGGCTATTTATTTACGTATGAAATAATTATACTAATGGAAGGAACTTCATGCAAATATTAACCAACATAAGGCAAAAAAATAACATTGGTATAACTTTCATTTTTCTACCTTCACGGTCAGAAAATGAACGTACAAAATCTTTGTTTTACAGTAAACATAAAACACCGATGAGCTACGATTTCCTACGGGGAATCCCTTTTCTGTGATCGGCTGAGAAAATCGCACAATGACTACAAAATCAATAGCGATCGGCGCACTGAAAGCAACACTTTTCCAGCCTATCAGGCCTCGATAAGCCGTCCTCCAGAATGTGAACTCGCAAACTGCATGGCTTTTAGTCACCGAGAGTTGGTTGTTAGACGCAATTGTTAGATCATGTAGAAGCAATTCGTGAGCGCCAACAAATGTGAAATGTTGTTCGAGGCGCGCTAATGGAGATGCTTGGACTGCTTCATAATGCAAATCTATTGCAGTTATTTCTTAAATGTGTGTAGTTGCTGTAGTTCTTTGCCGGTGTTTGCGGACAATGTGGGCAGTTTTTCGTATGAATACCTGCTCATCAATTGAAAAATCCTTTAGATTCACTTCGTCATATATACAGTTACAAATACGAATACATCAGATTTACTTGTTTTCGGACATGACTAAGTCAATCTTAGATGTTACAAAATAAAGATTTATGAGCAACCAATCAGGCGCAAATTTGCGAAAGAAAAAATCGCAAAGCGTTATTGAAAGGTAAATTGCGCATCCATACCGTTAGATAATGGGAATATCCGTGGAACATACGTTGACGGCGTGTTCCATCTGAAATCACTCGAGCGACTCTGAAACCGTTATTTTTACCAATTGCGCAATGGACTTTGTTACAAGTTGGAAGTGACCAGTTCTAGAGTTGAATCGACTATAAACTGATACATAAATTTATTTACAGAACTTGCATGCTCCGATTCCATGTCATCATGTCAAACTCACAATTTCAGCTGTACCACAAATCACGGTTTCCTATCGCTATAACATTTTTTTTTCGCTTGACTCGTAGAGTTGGTGGTACTTGAGCCTTTCCTCTCTCCCCTCTCTCAACCTGAAGAGCGTAGGCCTAATGGGTGTCAAGACCTCGGATGCATCCTTTAAATTGTAATCACTTGGTACAGTCGCGGATCCCACGGACAGTTACCCAGCACCGTTCTTTCATGTGTGGGAGGATGAAAACACGTTGTATATGAATTATGTTTGTGAACCTTCATTGAAAGAAACAATTAAATTGATTTGAAAATAATCTGAATATTTCTGTAGTAATTGTTATTCTTAGATTGTTTATAGAACATATATACATTTAAGAGAAAAACCAACTGACATTCTAAATTGCAAAGATCAATTTTCTCTTATGAGTTTATATAAGCAGCAACGTCCACCGGGCCAGCCTAGCAGTGAGATTTCTGCCGGTTTCATTATATATTTCGGAATTGGTCACATGCAGGACGGATACGTGAATACATACTCTGAAAGCCAACTGGCTCACCTTTCACCTAATAGTAACCTAGTGTTTACCAGCATACTCAGTATTTTTTAAATCAGGTTGAGAAAGAGTTCTGGACTCTGATATTTCCGTATTTCATCGTTTCTATTCCACACCATGGAAATATTTCCTCACGACATAGAAGTACAGTGATCTCCTGGATAATCGAACGATGCGCTTTAATTCCTTCTAGTGAGGCTTTCAGGTCACAGAATATGGCGATGGTGATGATAATGCTGGTGATCAAGCTGTGTTAGTGTTGTTGGTGATATTGAAGGTAGCGACACAAGGAGTGAATAATGATGGTGATGGATATGGTACTGGGGACTAGTTAATATTCTCAAGCTACTAAGTGTCGGGATACCTACAAGTGGATGACCCTTCTGTCTCTAGAAGGATCATGGTGTTAGAGTGTCCAACTTAGTGCGTCTATGGATGAACGATGTTGGAATCGTATGAATGGGTATTTCATTCACCAATGAAATTGCCTTTAATAATAAATACCGTAATATATTGATTGTAGAAAGTTTGAACAGAATTGGGGTGATGATTGAAGCAAAGCCTTGTAATGATTGGAATTATGATTCAGTACTCAAAACTAAAAAAAAATACTGCGAATGGTTTCATTCATCTAAGATTATTGCTCGCCAGTCCAAACCCTAGGTGGCGAAAACTTGTGAACCTTGGTGGCGGTCACCGTTTAACCAGGGTGCTGTAATCCATTAACTAAGCTGGCGGTAGCATATTACTAAGTTCCTCAGGGTATCAAATTATTTCAGCAAATTCTACTCTCATTAAAAAGAACTGGTCGGATTTCTCTGTAACATTGCCTGGATTACTTGGCAATCCATCAGTTCTAATGTGGAAATAGCCCATCATCCGTGAGCCGGTCATACATTTCAGGCTTTTTGATAGCTTACCAAAAGCGGCTTCTCAAGCGGGCGTCGGCTCTTGATGAATTTTCCTCGTAGGCTGGATCATTTTCCTTTACGAATTTATCGATTCCTTTCTCTAAAGATCTGGAATTCGGGAGTCAAATTAGCAGACTAGAGGAGGCCCGAACTTGAGGCTCCTAGAAGCTGCTTCTTGACCCGAATGGAGCTGTTGAACGGCACTAGTCGAGAAATAGTGCTGGTAAATGAATTAATACTCCTATATTATGCAGGCCTCAACGTTGGCAATAAATGCATGAATATTATTGCTGTGGAGTTCTCAAACCTATTTCCACCCCGCTGTATGCAAACTACGACGAGCTGGCGAACCACTATGCTTAAATGTTTAGTTACGCAGTTAGGTACAATATCTGAGTTACGAAGGGTACAATATCTGAGTTATGGAGGGTATATTATATGAGTTACAGAGTTAGGTACGCTAATAATAGTTGATTTGTAGTGGAGTTTTGTGATCTTAAATTATAAAGTATGTAGTCTTACTTAAAACTTGTGACCAGATGCAGAAGTGTTGCATTCAATGACCTCCTCTTTATCTTACAGTCGGGCACTGCCACTCTCCTTCTCCTCCGATAGTTGATACCCAGTCAACATTACGAAGTTGTAACGTAATCTGCTTTTTATGCTTCTACGGACAAAATGTCTGCGGGACCACCTTTAATTGCCTACTTCTCACCCCCCCCCCATAGCATCTCGACCAGGTGTTGTTGCTTGTTTTTGATTAGGCAAAGTGTTGATACGGGAAATTGACTGAAAGGTGCTGGTCTAAATTTGTTCTACGTGATATGTAGGTCATTTTGTGGAAGATTGGTGCCCACCCCCTCCAATTTTCCTCACGTCATCTCGCAGATACTCTTCCTGTAAACAGTTTTTTGTATTAAAGTTCTGCTTGTGGTTCGTTCATGAAAAGCAAATTATTGTGGCGGTAATCATTACCGGTTCTCACAAAATACTCAAACGTCACAACCTGGCATGAGAAGCGTTCCTTACATGCCTAATTTTGCCGATATTTTCTGGTCCTAAGATATAGGGAAGCTAACATAACTTACTGTACGTGCGTGTCTTGCGCAAGAGCTGTTATATCTTCTCAATTAACTGATATTAGTTCACTAAATACAGTAAGCACGAATGCGAGTAGCTTCAACACTGCCCGATTAGCATTGCAAACTTTGATGGCAAGCTTCTCTCTATCAGTATAACGGTGATGACATGCCGATCGTCCTGACCTGCCTGCAGTAACTCACAAAAGAAACCGCCGACACACGGTGGATGGGAAGAAATAAATATAAGTGACGGTGGAAACAAATACAATTAGGTGAACGAGAACAGGAGCTGTCTTGGCCTTGATGCCTTGTACGCTACAGATTAAATCAAGCAAGATTGTGCATTGAATTATGTATCTCTTAAACGACATGTGTACCTTTGTTTCAAACACTCGTTAGAATCACCTTCTCGTCATCCACATATGAGTAGATGAAAATTGTAATGTTTACTGGGATGCAGTCATTCTAACTTGATGAAACCATCTCCAGAAAACTACCTTCCAAGCTATTTACGTTTCCCAAGAAAAGACTCCTAAGAGCAGCTACGAATAATTCCGCTTTTCCTAGTTCACACAGGATTGACTTTCACGAGTCTTATCTTCCGGCCACCCATAACAAGTCGATAATCCATGGGCACTGGCTTCACCTCAGCAACATTTGGACGTTAATTAGAGATGACGAACTTGTTGCTGCACCAGTTTAATACTGCAGAGCAGAAGCAAAGTAGCAACACTATACTTGCTCCATTTACGATATTGTGAACACTTTAATGTGAATATATAGTGCATCATAATCCTTCTGTGAAGAGAGAGATCATAAACGTGACGTTGGGAAAATTATAAAATTGCATTTCGACTTTGGTAACATAATAATGTTTGGTTCTGACAGTCATTAATAATAAGCAAACTTTGTTTGGGGCCCACATAAATCCGTTGAGAACACTCAGTGTCCTCAACACTCAGCTGGGACACTCATTTGGACTACGATGTACATGTATAAATTGGGCTTTACATTAACATTTGTGGGTTTCGGTTTGAATGCGGGTAGATGTATTGTTTTCATTTTCTCAGTCTACTTCCTGGTTAGTTCTCCTCAAAGTAGGTAAATGAAAGGATCGTGAGGGTTTAGGAGGAAAATTAAACAGAGTTATGCGTTCTCAGATCGGAACGTTTTGTGCAGCGTTTTATTCGGCTTCATGAACATTTTTGTCAAAGCAGACATTGTAGCAATTTTTTATAAGAATATTGTGTACGCTAAATATGGACTTCTTCTCATTCTTATAGCGAGCGATAATAGGCCACTTGTCCTAAATGGTCAGAATAATAGCAGCGGAAATGCGACGGTCCTGAAATAACTTGAGTGTGTAATTTATTTATTTTTTCGTAGATAAACAATTAGGAGCGGCAAGATATTATGTTGTTAGTTAACAAGTGTAAACTTGACATAAGCCCAGACGAAAAACAAAAACTCAATATTTAATTTATAAGTAGAAATGTAAGCCTGAATGAATATCTGAAACTAGTTGATTATATAGAAGCTGTTTGCTACGAATTCAAAACAGCTGGGTGGTTGACACAAGCTATTCACCACCTGTGTAAACTCTGTTAACCCTTTGCACAATCCAAGAGTTCTTGCTGATGAAACAAAACAATGTACCTTGTAAAAATTTGGCAGACAATTAATCTGAGCTCGTCTTTCTCGACTTTTTGAAACTATAAACACATCGAAAGGCGGCCGAGGTTCTTTTCCACCATATTTTTTTGGAAAGAACTTATATTCTGATATATATAATTTCAACAACTTTCTTCGCAACTATTTCGGCTGTAATATTCACTCGTGATGTTTTAGCATCATCGCATCCAACGTGTTCTTTGCTGGTATGCATAACAGGGAACCAGCAAAGGGGTAGATAATCAATCTGTGTAGCTGACGTCGCTTGGAGAGGCAAAACAGTTCTGCCGACTTGGAGGGCCCCTAACATTTTATCAATTGAAACTGTGGATTGAGCATTTCACTCAACAAGTTAAGCCCGTCATGAATATTTCCTTTTTTTAATGGAATAAATGTTTCACCTGTCAATAATGTGTCTCCTCTACTTGGAAGAACTTATCATTGATGAACGATTTGTTCACAACCGTTAACATGTATTACAATGAAGAAATTAACGTTTTTCAGCTGTAGCTATAGAGCACCCGAAAATTGATATGCTACCGACTATTAGCTACTCTTGGAATTTATGTATCATACTGGCGGCATGTGATTGATAACAAATAAGCTGCCTTGCGACTTGAATCTAATCTTTTTGATATTCGCAAGGAAGTGACACACATTTTTTCGTGGTGCCATGCACAAATGTGACCAGGAAATTGGGAAACCTAACCAACACATCACAACGTGAAATCAGAACGAATTAATTTTTTTCAGTGTACAAATTAGTGCGATAGGACAACTTTTAATCAATTTTATATACACGTATTATAATTTTTTTTACACTCTTTGTCCAAGTAACGGGACACATGTTTCCCAGTTTTGATGTATATTCCTTGCAAATTAACCTGAATATATTCTAGCTTTGAGCAAGTCAACACACAGAACTGGATTTATAACGAGATAATGTTGACACAAAATGAACAACTGCTGTCAGAGGGTTACCTGGTCACATTTTGTAGCCAACAGCCTTCCGAAGTGATTATAGAATAAAGACTCGTCAAACCAGAACAATTGCAGAGAAACGACGCAGCATTCATCAGAGAATGACCATCAACTTCAAACAAACACTTATATGCACCATTGTTAGGAGACCATTACTGAGATACCAACGTTCCCTCCACGCGAAAATCCGATTACCTATACAAGCAAATCTCACACTGATCAATCCAGCATAGGTCACTTCTTGAAATGCGGTTAATTTTTTTCATATGGATCCGTTACTGTGAATGCCCTTCCAGTACCATCAAAACCCTGCCCTCCAGGACCCCCATGTCTTGATGTCGTCAGTGATGGGTGAGTAAATCTGAGGCACGTCGGCAATATGCAAAGTTGGTGTCGGGTTTGGTAGCAGGAACGATTAAATCTGGCACGCTAACGGTTATTCTCGGTCGTTAAAGTAAATTGCTTCATAGTTTAATCAAAAATATAACGTGTTCTTCCACAACTCGAAATTGTACAGCTGGAGTTTTTTTGTTCGAAAAACGCAGTAGGAAAAGAATTGTTTCCTAAAATCTACAAAAAAATGCAGTTACAGAGGGTCTATAACAATTTATTTACTTAGTAAATAAATAAATACATGGGTGGGGATGTATAGTGATCACAGTTTTACATTTGTTTTCGAGAATTTAACTCGTGAAATATTGATTGTATTGATGCAAATGAACCTAACAAAGCAAATGATTCGCCGCCTTTTGTTCATGAGGTAAATTGCCAATCTTGTGGTACACTGGTAAGAATCGTCTTTCGCTTTGAATTAAGCACTAGCAAAAATGATTTCATAAATGAAAAGAATACATAGATCAATTTATGATATAGTTGAAAAATTAATGTAATGATTAAATTATACCCGATGCACAAGGGTAGAATACTTCCAATAAAGAATTTATTGCACGCTCATAATTCGACCACGTTCATGTTTCGAGCCCTTATGGGCTTGAAATATGAACGAACACGATTATTAAGACATGAGATATTTATCATAATAATTGCAAAACCCTTATGACAAAATTGTCGTAATAACTGAAATTAATATGAGAGATATCAAGTAACTCTTCATCTCTTCGTTATCTATCGGAGTTGATCTATACTACCGTCTTCTTTCCCATCAATGTAATATGCAAGTTCAATGTTGCCCAAACTTATACATTACTATTCGCACCTTAGTTTATTACAGCACTGTTACGTCTTCCAAAATAAAGGAATAATGATCAATGGCAATGTCTCACAGCAACTCATCTGCATTAGACAATCACTAATTTTCCAAACCGAAACCATAAAGCAACATGAAATTTATTACAAGTTAAAACTGTGCAGGAGATAGTTTTCCGACTCTAGCTAGGACGGTCAGGCTTCATCTGAAAGGTTACACTTTATTCGTTTTCGAAACTATGAAATAGCGACGAGATATAATATATGAAGAAATTTAAGATAAATTATTGTCGCCTTATATCAAGTAAAGATCAGAACAATATTTAATTTCCTATCAATCTTTCAAAAATGCCCACATACTTTTGGTGGGAGTGAGATCTTTTTTTTGTCATGATTCGTGAGCTTCCTCATTCATTTCTCTGAGACTCTGCTGAAGACTCTTGACGACACTGTTTGTAGAGACGTCACAGCAACTCCTCGTGTTTGAAGAGCAGAAGAGGAGATTAATGTGGACACAATCGCAGGCCATATTTTATGTGTGGTGTTTCATCGATCAGTACCATAAATTCTTCTAATCATGGTTTGCTTTATTTTCTCCTAGTCTATGTAACCGCATTCAATTGAGCTTCGTTATTCAGTCTGATAATGGTTTTCATGTCCGATTGCGTATTCTTATGTTTACACCGCAACACTAATATAAGTTTTCACTTCCATGAATTGTGTTCATAGTTATGCTAAGGCTAGGGCAGGAGAGTTCTTATTCGTAGCTTACATTTGTTCAACACCTATGCGAACATTTGCATCATTTCACAAAAAAAAAGA
>SDVV010008790.1:0-17038 GCA_016164225.1 Gammarus roeselii
ATTTTGATGTTGGCTTCATATGTTTGCACAATAATTATAATGTATGACAACAAAAACTCTAGAAGGGAAATAAGAAGCTGGAAAGTTGCTCCCTTGAATTAATCAAATTATAACATTGTTAAAATCAAGATCAAACAAATTGGCTATGGGTGAGCTTAGCTTTTCTACTCTTGGCATCCAAAAGGAGGTGTAGCGTTCAAATTGTTTAAAGTTCGACGTCAAATAATCATGGCGTCATACGTAGAACTAACATAGTATTTTTATCTCTGCCTCACAGTCGCCGAATGATTTTGCTTCAACCCACTACTAGTGCGCCTGTTGCATAGAAAATGATACGTACTGTGCAATTCATTAGTTTTTCACCCTGACTCCCGTATAAAATTAGGCGTTTCAATTATCCCAGCGCGAATGCATTGACCATATGACTAAGGCCCCCTTTCATGATACTGACTTCTGAAAATATTATATTATGCGTTAAAAAATAATAATAATATTGATAACTGTATATATTGAAACATGTAAAAATTGTATCATTGTAAAAATGTGTAAAGCGGCATTACGAAGCTAGGTACTCTGACATTAACACATCGTCATAAACAGAACTCATTCAGGTAGGAATAGTTTGCAACAGTGGAAGTGTAACGAGTGTATGACGCAGTGATTGACATTGAATGACTGGTTGCAACATACTTTTACAACCTTATATATTCCTGTAATTATCAGCTACGGACTCTGTATAAATATTCCAACTCAAACAAATTATTAGAACAACAAATTTTACCAGCCTACAACAGTGTGTGTAGAGCCATCCTCAAAACGTACTTTAAATATAAGCATTACCAATTTTTTTTTATCATACTTCTATGTTTTCGAACTTTCAAAAAGTTTAAAAATGGGGAGATGGCTCCGAGAACCAACGCGCTCTTAGTTTTTCAGCTCATTCTTTGTCGATTTCAAGACGGTCTGGTTGTGATATTGTGCGTGCTAAAATTAGTTCATTCTTCTTCTCCCTTCACGCTGTCGCTTCCAACCACTCGTCGGCTTCACTTCCCAGTCGGATCTGCAAGACCGTTTTTGGGTCCAACCGGTGGTCCCAACTGCACTGTCGTTGACCCAAGACGCCACGACGATCCCGTGTCCTGCCTCTCTTCTTCCTTGAGCGTCAAGTGTCTGCTCACCGTTTCCGACAATCTCCACGACACCAAAAGATTTAAGTACCGTTCCGGATTAGGTTAGGCCCACTAAACATCGATAATCTCATCAAGCGTTCATTCATTCCAACCTCTCGGCGACTAAATCAAAAAGGTACCATGAACATCCCGATAATCTGAGAAGTCAATTAGAGCTATAAATCCAGATCCCATAGAGGCAATGTCAGTGGGCACCATTCTTCAGGTTCCCTCTTGAACCTGTCACAACGCATGATGCCTCCAGGCTTGATTCTGGGTGCAGTCGGGACAAGCAATTCAGTCGTGGGAAGTTGCGAGCAATGGAGTCCCGGGGTATTTGTTAGAACCTGTTCTTCATTGCTCTTGTCCTTTTTTTCAGTGACGCCCATTGAAATTGCTCCTCGGGAAGCCTGACTGGGCCCCCGGGGTCAGAAATGAGGAAGAAATCCTTATGTTAAAATTGTAAGTTCTCCTTTTCAAGACCTCTTTTAGTTTCCCGAATTGAAGCCGTAGTACTACATTTAGGTATATTAATTTATTGAATGGAAGTTTTAATCCAGTCTGGTAACCCACAAGTCTAGTGAAAGTAGTCATCGTTTATTATTTTCAATGAAGAAGGAAGGGACCGGCTCCGCAGAATGGTATTGCCGGCATGATATTTGAAAACAGGAATGAAAAAAAAATTTTTTATTCCATAACAATATTTCTTATATTGTCAATTACTATTGCCATTCATGAGTGTGTTTGGAATAAAAAGATTAAGCAGTTTTCATAAGGATCACATACATGCTGAAATTCTTCTCTAGCTGACACAAAATAGAGTCAGTGCCTGCCACATGGTTTATGATATTATTTATCTTACAAAATGTAAATTAGTAACCAGAATATGTTTAGCTAGCTTTTAGCATCACTGTAGGAAAGTGCATTAATAATCTAAGATTGCGTTCAAATATTTGTACATTAACTACCTATATTACACTATTTAGCTACATAGAATTACCAAATCGAGCAACATCACATTCAGCCTGGTGCTGTACTCTGAGCAGACCAGCTCCACAAATTGGCAAGGTATGGTGATTCATTAATAATTTTTAAACATATTTATATGCATAATTATATATATCTTATAGCCCACTCCCCTACATGCTCAAAGAGAAGCTGATAAGGAAATTTAAACCTAAACAGATGAACTTACCCAGTATTTTTGACAGGCACACTCACTAAACTGCACAACGAAAATGTTTAGGGAATGAGTGTTTTGGTTATGGATGCCTTGCCGGAGGCTTTCTCGAAGTGACCGCTAGCGGAATAGTTTAAACTTGTTTTGTCTAAAACCTACATTTAAGATAAGTCGGCTCTAATAATTTGGTCTATTTGAATGAGCGCCTATGAGCAAAGATAATGATTACCAGTCTGTCTTTATACCAATTGTAGGGACTGCCACTATCAGGAATCCCTGGAATATAAGAGATGTGCCTGAGACCGCATGTTGATATGAACACGTGATCTCAAGTTCTACCTAGTTTACTAATCACAATATGGAGCACTTGCAATTAATTTTTACACTGATATAGGTTGAAAATATGTTGGGACAGCAGTCTCGTGTTCCACTAACATTTAGTTACATTTTTAATCAGATCAAAACAATACTAGCTGCCGTGAGAGACACGAGCTTAGCGCGGATGTCCAAGATATTGTGCAGATTTTTTTCTAAGCAAATGGATGTTACCAGCATGGGTCTCATGAATAATATCTGAATCGCTTGTTTTATTTGATGATATATGTCCAATAGTGTCTTATGTGCAATAATGTATGCTATTTATTTATTTACAGAATAGATATTTGTTGCACTGCCCTTATGTGTGAGATCATCATTTATGTATTAGCTTGTGGTAATGTGTTATAACATACAGAGAAATGCGAACACTGAGATCAAGAGAGCTGATTGCTTAATAGTAAATGATGTTAGAGATGAGCATAGTAAGCATATAGTGTTATTAGTATAAATATAGGGTCAATTTGAGACCTCTGCAGGGGTACCTCTTCGTTAGCAGGACACAGAAAGGGGTTTAAATGACAAGTCAGCAGTAAAGAATAGAAATAAATTCAGGACGCAATGCATAAACTCATCTTATATTTGGCAGAGGAAATTATAGTTCAAACTATTTTTTGTTTCTGGACTTTCTCCTGTTTTTTTTAGTCGTGTTCTTGTTGGGTTATTCACGTCACTCGCCAAATAAAGCCAAGTAAGACTTGTAGCTTGATATGGCGAAGTTTGTGAAGATTATTCAAGTTTCCTCTTGATGGAAGGACTGTAGGTTTTCTGTGAACAATTTTACCAGAAAGTCGAATTTCCCATTGTTTTTAGCTGTTATCATCTCCTGTACTAAATCACTTTTGGTAGCCAAGATTTTATTTTACTCAGCTATTAATTAACACGAGGAGTGTAAAGCTCTTTCTACACAGTTATTAATTGACACGGGAACGAATGCACTTCCTGAAAAAATAACTAGAGAATATGATAACCCAAGAGTACCTCATTTTCTCCTCTCAAATAAAGAGGAAAAAGTTGGTGCAATGGTTCAGCCGTAAACCGTTATTCTGGAGGGGTTCCCAACGTACTCGTTGGAAGATCTTTGCTGAAGAATTGTTTACTATTTACCATGTTTGAGAACCGATGCAGATGAAAAAAGGAACTTGAACAGATATTGTATATACATATAGTGAAGAGGAAGATGATAGAACAGGCATTACAAACAAACAATTTACATAAGCCTAGGTTCATCGCACTTAAATCAAACTGAAGGGGGAAATTTGAGAAAAGAGATGTGGACTGCGAGCTGTATGCAGAGTATGCAGTGCTGAAGGAAATCGGAGCATGGCAGGATTCACATGATTGCCCGGAATTAAAGGTGATGCTGCTGTTTGTATACCGTAAGGTGGAAAGTGTTAGGAGGGATACAGCATACATAGAAGCAATAGGGAGAGCCAGATGAAGAAACAGGGAAGAGGAATAGGGTTGAACATGAGGGCAACCTGGTGGCTGGCTTAGAGACTGGGGTGCGTGACAAAGAAATCTTTGGGTGTACCTGAGAGTGGAATTAGATCAGCGCTAAGATGAGAAATACGATGTGAAAAATCTGAGTGTCGATGCAAAGCTGATTTGGAGTAAATCCATCTATGCCTGTCTCTGTTCATAACAAGTTTAATTTCCTTGAAGCGAATCAGTGTTTATCCCCCTCATCAGCTGTATAAAATGTTGCTTCAATGATCTGAAATATCGATTGAAATACGACCAACCGAAATAATCTAATTGGTTGCTCCTTATCATGGTTCAGATACTATTCCGGGCAAGCGTACTTTATTTGACACTTTTAGGAGTGTAGTATATAATATGATATCAAAGTAGTACTAAAAATCATATCATGCGTCGTATGAGATATTTTTTTTTTAACTATTTATATCCATTAGTTGATTTAGACGTTTTGTCTACCAAGCTCTTCCCGTGACAATTATAATTCAGAAAACTTATTGGCAACATCTTAAATTCTCAGTTTCGGTTCTTTCGTGGTAGGTTTGAGCTAACGAGATAGGATGGTGAGTTTTCTATTATTTTTGTGCTAGTAAAGCAAAAGTTTTATGCTGATAACTCAGTATGGTATGTATGATTACTGCGATCTAAAATTGCAGTGTGTTAACGCGTGTTGAAAATGTTTCGTGTTTCAGTTATTTATCACGTGCGGCTCTGGTGTATGCAGTGTGTTCAATTCTTCGCAATTAATTTGGAAGGAAGAGTAATTGGTCCTATGTGGTGTAAATTTTACTCCCAAATGTTCAATTAATTATGAACTGCATATCGGATAATACTACGAGTTTCTGGAACCCCAACACTGATGGAACAGCTCTCGAGATTTTTATTGTCTAGTAAATGCTCATGTATAATGCCAGACTAGATTAGGATAGTGAACAACACTGAACGAGCTGTGTCTCAGTTGCCAGGAGTATATTTACACCACTGTGCTGTGAATCTTAGATCTAGTTCAAGACCCCTATAATCAGGGTCATTTCAAGTCCCTGAAATGGATTTTGGTTCCTACCTTGTGGGGTGAGATACCTTAATGGTACCTCTTAAGGATTGCTGGTTGGACATCCAGTACCCTATTCATCACCCTCATGGTACACCTAGCTGACAATATTTGACATGCGTAGAAAATCAAATGGAAACTTTAAAGCCCACCCTGGTGCTGTTTGATATTGCAGAGAAGTGGCTCTGTGCCGTTATGTTGTGTGCAGCTAGATGTATTTGCTGGCTATGTTAAGAGCACATTGTTAGAACCTTCCTACTCAATCTAACTTCGGGGCACATATATCTAACCTACCAGGCTAAAGTAGGTCCTTGCAACCTGCGTGGCAAATTCACTCTATTCTGTGGTAGAGTTCTAACCCCCAAGGCAAACATCAGTGTTGATAATTATTTAATGGTGACCCCTTGGTATCTACTACTCCACTATTGTTACCAAGAAAATGTTATATTTTATTGCAAAATGTGTTCTGCACATTGTCTCTATACAAGATATTAATGTCAAGCCAGATAGCTC
This sequence comes from Gammarus roeselii, assembly GCA_016164225.1. NCBI lineage: Eukaryota > Metazoa > Arthropoda > Malacostraca > Amphipoda > Gammaridae > Gammarus > Gammarus roeselii. The sequence continues at coordinate 5,768 of SDVV010008790.1, forward strand.
AATTGGGTGCGGGGATGAGATAATTATGTGTTTTCATCACTGAACATCAAGAACCAAACCAGTTGTGCATTGCAGAAGCTGAGATGGCATATTTATACTTTTGTGTGTGCTAGCAGAGTAGGTTTGTAGAGTTGCGTTTGCTACTGTCGCAAGATACGGGCAAATATATATTCAGCGGAGAGTAGAGGAGTGTGTGCCAGGCAATGGACGTCAGAATTAAAGTTCGGGATGACTGCACTTAGACGCAGATGCTCTCTAACCAAGCGTCCTCCAAAACAGAATGTAACGTCTAGATGATACTTTTTCTTTAGGCAGTTATACAAATTTTAATAAACAATCACTGTCAGTTCATATCAAAAATAGCAATCATTAACACTCACTGTTCATGTATCTTGATTTCTGACCATACAACTGAAGACAGTAATGCATAATTTTGCACTTCCCCTCTGGCTGTTCCATGAATGTAGTGCCTATCGTGTGTGACGTCTTTGATTTCATCTATTGCTGAAATGCAGGAATGTTAAATTGTTGTTCGAATCATGTAGGGAGTAATTTATTATTGCAGTTCAGCTATTGGTTGCATTTGTACCTAAGTTTAAACACTGACTCACTCCAATTTAACTCAAAATATGCGTTGTATTGTGAATCACCAATTTTTTATTCTCCTGCCAAAATATGTGAAATTGGGTTTTGTTAGTTTCTCTGACAGCTGTTGATCCGGATTGTCCGATCTAAGAAACTAGTTCTTCAATGATGTTGTTGTGCATTGGTTAGGAATCTTGGTGTCAGCTTGAATTGGTATGCTATGGAAAAAAATGCATACATGAAATTTTAGCGCAACAAATAGTTTGAAGACTTGTTGCGATACTGTCTTGCACGTGCGATATTTGAGAGGTGTCAGCACGTGCACATCTCAAGATTTCAAGTACTCATCAAATATTTCTTATCAATGTTTGCGTGCGCTTCCCGCCAAATTGTGCAAACTAGATGTCAAGCTCATTAAATTCTTTGAGTTGATAACTGGGAATTATGCATTGGTCATTATTGAGAAATTGATTCTTGATTTACAACTAGTACCCAATCTGGGCCAGGTGCAGTCTGTCTCATTGTGGCTGAGAAAAGCTTTAATAAATTACAGTCAAGTAAGTTGGTACATATAGTGATGTTGACTAGCTTAATCACTTCTGTTGGCCATGTGGTTGGCAGTCAGACTTTCATTACAGGGTTCCATGATGAAAAAATATTCAAGAAATTTTGACATGTAATTCTTCGAATGAATTGCTTCCAACTCGCTGTTGCAGGCGTTACAGACAAGGTCAACAATATCAGAGTTTGAAGAGAACTTTTAGGTTGTTGTAAACTCATGTGTTTGATGAAGATATTTGTTTTACAAGGATAATGACGTTCATGTTAACCAACCACTAGTGGCTGAGGTCTCTCCATTGCATGATGGAGAAAAAAGGCAGTTGGAAACTAAAACATTCCTGGTCAGGTGTATAAGATTATCACCAATTGATTACAGCAGCTCAGTCTCTGTGGCAAACAAACAAAGCATTTTTGTAGCAATGTAATATGTTGCTTTTATAATGTAAAAATAGGACCCATTGATGAGAATCAATCATAGTCGCATTGCAATTGCTACCTTAAAATTGGAAGTTGTGGTGGATGGTTTCCGTGTAAAATTGCAAACCTGTCGAACACAGTAATTTTGATTACTAATAGGGTTGAGAGATCAGAGAACCCAAATAGCAATCTATGTATAAAAATGAACTGTGATATACTATTGGAGTAAGGACTCTCCTCTGTTCTGCTTCTTGGATGAAAAAAAAATCGCTAAAGTCCGTCAGGGGACTTGGTTCAGAAAATTGTGTGAGCAGAGCCCCTCAAACCATTGAGTCGTTTATGTTTGAGTACAGCTGAAAATAAATCTTTGCTGTTTGGTTGTTGGAAGTTGCTCTAGTTGAGCTTGATAATTATTAAGCTGGATGAACAAACTGTGTCCTGTTGCTAATTTGCATCGAGACTTTTTGGCTATTAGTTGTTGATCAAATCCAGCATTCTCAAGCCCTGCAAACGCTTCTAGTTCTAAATATTTGTAATATTGTTTGGTCCAATACTATTGTGTACAAGACGGTATGTTGAACAGACCATAGGGTCATGATTGTTGCTTCTTGAGACCAATTCCAATTTAAATAGGTCACTTTGTTTTAGACAAATTTTAGTATTTCAGCATGATGTTTCAGCTGATTGCAGATTGAAATATCTCAAAGCAAAGCTCATGACTGAATGCCTTTGTTTGGTAACAATGCTTCTGTTAAAGTTCTCTTTGTTCCAAGATCAACTATAATGCACGCAGCATATCAGATTGCATGACAAAACAATTTTCTTCAAGGCACACTTCAGTTATATGTCAAATGTCATATTGCAAAGGTGATCATGAACAATATTTCAATCCTTGTATTTTTATATTACCCTCGAACATTTTTCAGCTTGATGAAGCATATCTACAGGAGTGGAATTTTTCACTCGTGAGCTTATCAGGACTTCACTTTATAACCAATCAATTGAAGTCACTAATAAGAAGAATCCATTTGAAAGTATTGTTGGTTTATTTTATTCATCAATGACATTTGTTTTCTACTGTCCCTTGCTAGTTCTATTTAATTTGTTATAATCAATTGAAACTATCCTAAACCAACCTTGATGTGCCTCATTGACATTGGGTAAAGAGACACTAATTACAAACTCGTCATTTTTTTGTTGCTGCTTCAAGCAAAATCAAGATAACTAGATTTTGAAAACCTATTGAATAAATGGTCCAAAGCTATTGTTGATAGACCTCATTCAACTCCATGTGATAGTCAAATATTTCATCAGAGTTAGTCTGAATATGCTCTTGTTACTATGGTCAATTTGACCCTGATCACAGTCCTTTTCTGTTTATATCTGCAACCAAGAATTCACTAATATAATATCTAATTCTTAGAATTGGCCATTTTTTTTGCATTAACTAGAACAATAATTGAAATCAAATTGCAATAAATTGAGACCAATTTAATTTCAGATAGCAGCCTCTGTGTCACATTTCATTACCTAGTATGTGACCTATGATGGCCACTTAGTTCCGGGCCAGTTTGCACAGTTCGGAGGGCAGCGCACGCGAACATTGATAAGAAATATTTGATGCGCACATGAAATCTTGAGATGAAGGGCACGTGAAGACACCTTTCCAGAATATCGCACGCCAAAACAGTACATCGCACGTGAACAAATCTTCAAACAGTTGATTCTGCTACAATTTTATGCACGCATTTTCCTCCAAAGCATATCAATTCAAGCTGACACACAAAAATTCCAACCACTGCACATCACTATCATTGAAGAACTAGTAGCTAATTTCTTTGACCGTACAGCACGGATCGACGATCATCAGCTGTTGATTAGAGAAACGAACTAAGACCAATATCGCATATTTTGGCGGCAGAACAAGAATTTAGCGATTCACAAAACATCGTGTAATATTAGTCGTGATAAAGTGCATCAGTCTTTAGTATGGATGCAACAATAGCTCAACTACAATATTAAATTACTCCATGCATGATTTGAACATTAATTTAACATAGGTAACTGCATTTTAACAATAGATGAAAACAAACAACGACGTCACAGACGTTTGGTAAACAACTTTGCTGCAGCATTCACGGAACAGACAGCAGAGTGGAAATGCTAAATTATGCATTACCGTCGTCTGTTGTGCGGTCGGGAGATATGTATCGGGAGATATGTTAATGATGTTGTTAGTGATGGCAATTTTTAATAAGAACTGCCAATGATTGTTAATTATATTTTATAACTACCATATGAAAGAGTATCATCTAGATGTTACATTCTGTTTTGTAGGACGCCTGGTTAGTGAAAGACGTTTGCGTCTATGTGCGGTCATCTCAAACTCTACACACGTGTAATTCTGCTGTCAGTTACGCGGCGGTTGCACCTCCAGCTCTCCGCTGTGTATATATTTGCCAGTATAAAGTTGAAGTAGCGCATGTAACACAACAAATATACTCTGCGAGCGCACGCAAAGGTCTAGATGTGCCAATCTTAGCTTCTGAGGCGCACGGCTGGTTCGGTTCTTAATATTCAGCAATGAAAACGCACATAATGTTCTCAACCCCGTGCCCAATTGTGCAATCTGGGTTCCAGGCTATCCAGATGTCAAACCTGTCCAGTTTACTCTTATTACAATCAAATTTGAAGCACTGCTTAGAGAAATTGTATTGAACTTCTTGAAATTTACTGATGGGCTGTAGAACGGAAATTTGCATTACAAATTATAGTGACAGGTATCCAAGTTGTCTCTACATGGCTTAAATTCATTTAAAAAATTCTCCCCCAGACTAAGGGAACCTCCTCGTTTGGTAAGCGGCATGTCAAGACGCACACATTGTGTCGTCGCTGCGGCAAGAGCAGTTACCATGTGCAGAAGAAGAGGTGCGCCAGCTGTGGCTACCCCTGTGCTAGAATGAGGAAATGTAAGGCATGACTACTTTAGTTATTCTTGGACTATGTGTTATGTTTACTTTCTATTCAATAGTCAACTTTGTGTAGAAAAGGAATTATTCATGAGCATAGTGTCTCCACAAACTCACAACCTTTGGCAATAGTAGTAAATGTAAGTTAGATCGAATTGCAGTAATTTCATTTCCTAGACTCATCCATGTTACAAAGTGATCTGCAATTTGAATATGTGCTTCATCTCCCAGCTTGAATACATTGTAGATAATAATTAAGCTTAACCTCACATTGTTATAATTTAAGCTTTTACAAAGAACCCACCAGGAATTTGCAGTGTTGCTTAGCCCTGGTGTCCACTTGGCTGTTGTTGTTCGGCCTTGGCTTCCACCTGCAGTGTTTGGAACCACGCCAGCGCATGGCTCAGTCTTTGATACCTGCCATCACGCGTGTGTTGAGACTAAAGAAGTGGGAGTAGAGAAATGAACAACTGGCTTAATGATATTACTGCCATCTGAATTAACCCTCCAGTGCCCACTGCTGGCTTTAGCTGACAGCAGCAAAATTTATCATTCACCCTAAAAGATAGATATTGCCATGGCAAATAATAGTTTAAAAAAAAAGACTTACAGAAAACATTGTCTAGACCATTATTTGTGTAGAATTACAATCTCAAAAACTTTTACTAACAATATATGTGGCCTATCTATAGTAGTAAGTAAATTTTGAAATGGTAAATATTTCCAAAAATTGTGCTAACATATTTTTGCATTGTTTTTGGAGTTTCTCAAAAACTAGGATAGACAATTCAAATTTGATTATACCACTGAATTTCTCGTACAATTCTTCATAAGTTAGACTTATAAAATTCTAATCTGAACATATATTTGAGTCTAATACCAAACAGACAAATTCCAATTGTTGAAAAAAAAAAATCAGAAAAATAATAATAATGACCTGAAAAATGTCAAATTTTGCAAGTTTGTTGTGGGCACTGGAGGGTCAAGGGGAACTTTGCCTGACTTGCGTTGATGCTCCGGTGGAGATGAGCCCCTAATCTGACCTCAAGAACAAAATGTTGGGAGGGCTCTCTGAATATTACTCTAGTACAGGAAAGAAAATCTAATGCTGTTTAACATCCTGAATGAGTTGTTAAAATTTCTACACAAGCATCCTGAATGAGTTTTTAGAATGTCTTTAACACTCAAGTTGTCTAATCGTTTATTGAGCAACCACAATGATACAACAAGAATTCAACCCTCTGTCCAATAATATGTAGCTACAATATTATTTATTAACTTATCTAGGTTTCATATCAATTCAGCCAATATTGAAATTTGAGATTAAAACTGCATCTGCTATAATTTGAATTGTTTGGAAGCCGAGTATAAGCAATAATAATAAGTATTTAATATAAAAGGACAGCAGTGATAACCAGTCCAGGCTGTCAGTGGGATGGGGTTAGTTACCAGTCATCAATGTCAAAAGAACTGGTATAAGAATGATGGAATAGGGTCAGTACTGCTATTCATCATGTTTGATGATTTTGACTGGAGGTTTACCAATGTTTTGGTGGTTTTGAATCTTTTTTTGCAGTGCTCAAGTTTCCTCTAAAACCACCAATACCTTCAAGCAATTTTCAAATCTTTTAGGACAAAAACCACAAAGATCATGTATTCAATCTTCAGTAGGTTAAGAGAAGATGCACGCAGCACTTGGTGTAGTTGAGTTGATTAAATATGTATTGATTTGTTAACTGTGCTTTAATGTTACTATTTTCTTTGAGAATCATCATAAGACACTAACACTAACCTTAAAACATACATATCAAATATTTTGAACGTATTAAATTTTTTCTGGTGGTAAGTACTGTCCCAAAAATTAGAGCAAATATGAACAAAAATTTTGAAGTATCAATCAATTATAGCAGATACTGTAAGAAGAAGTTGATACCCCATATACCAATTTATGGGTCTACATCTCAACATGAAACCCAGCTCCCAGTAATAATGCATGACTGCCAGGACCCAACCATCCATAGAACTTTGGTACAATGGTGTAGCTACAAAGAATACATTACACTGAGCTGTCAACTGCAATCACCACCATTCCATTGCAAGCTTGTGTCATCACTTGAAATTTTGATTATTAAAATATATATATTATAGATGACACAGTGACGCATTATCTGCAACTATGTTCGAGAACTTCTTGGCACAACTTGTGCGTAGTGTAGAAATAGACCCTACCTGGTTAGAAGATTGATAGATTGGCAAAGAACAATTAAATTGACACTTCAGACTAGAATTGTCTTGGGATTGAAAATTTTAATTATGATTGTTGCACAATAAATGATTGAATAGGGTTGTTGTCAGAGGCCTTACATTAGTTTTATTGTTCATTGTACGGTCGGTGTTGAACAACCTACAACTAAATTTAAATAAATCTGTTTTTATTCCTATGCAAGGATCTTCTGCTGATGGCACCCTTGCCTAACTGTTTGCAGTTAGCATTTATGTAGATTTAATCTGAAAATTTATGTTCTATATTTCTGGTAATGGGCATCATTTCATATTGCTTAGGTATTGGCATACCTGCTCCTGAAACATCATATCTCACGGCTGACCTGTAGTAAGGAAAAAAGATATTTGCCTGACCCTTGATTGCTGAAGGGCACGTTTCTGGCATGAATCGGTGCTTGATTCATCTTGTAGTTGGCCACCCCCGTTTTAGACGAGACGTTCTTCGCAAGCATTTTGTCTACTTATCGTAGTCTTCTGCAGTCTTTGATCACATTTTTGGGTGAAGTATCTTTTTCCTATTTTACTATCGCTCATGCACCACTCCCATCCACAGATGGATGGTCCGAGAAGGCCTGTCGCCGCCGCACCACGGGTACCGGCCGCATGCGCAACCTAAAGAAGACCATGAAGAGGCTGAAGTGAGTACTGGGCCTTGTAAGGCAAACAAGTTATTGGGATGTGGCAGCCTTGCAAGAAATTAATTATTTGTAGCTGGTGACTTCTCTGCTTTTACAATAATAAGAGCTCGAATGCCTTTGTGCCAACTTTGCTGGAGGTTATACTGCTGATGGGATTATGATTACTTTCCAATGACATTCTGCATAGCTACCAGTTGTAATTGACTACCGTTAGCTACTATGTAATATTACAGATTCTAGGCTGAAATCCTCTAGCAAGGAGGGTGGCCGACGGCAAGGCGCACCTCACACTCATACACTCACACACCTCAGTACTTTTGTGCTAAAGGGTCCGGCCGGGAACCCCGCAACACACCCTCCAGATCATGAGTGCGGTTCGAGGTCTTTGTCGGCAGCAGGGCTCAACAGTGCAACTAGTTTACCCCTGTCGCCTCATGATGACCCCCCCCCCCACCCACGATCATCCCGTTTCTGAAACATGCGCCTAGGGCGGGAACTCACATCAGGGCAGCATCTAAACTCATCCGTTTGCAGCAATCATTCTCCAATCACGCCTATCCAGTGCACGCTCTCTAGCTACCTCCACACTCTGGTCTCTCCTTCCTAACGTCTGCTTCACACCATCCATCCACCCACCCAAATATCGGTCTCCCTCTAGGCCTACGTCCACTCTCCTCTGCTTTCCACACCCTTTTCACCGATCTTGTCATCCGTCCTCACCACGTGCCCGAACCATCTCAGGACAAGCGAATCAACTCAGTCCTCAAACTTCTTCACCATCCCCGTTCTGATTTGAACCACGTCGTTTGTGAACCTGTCTCAGCGACACTCCAGCCATGCTCCCCAAACATTTCGTCTCTAAAACATTCAACCTTCTTTCCTCTGCTCTCACCCTCCGTGTCTTGGCTCCGTACAGCGCAGTCGGGACAACGATACCCTCATACAGCCCTCTCATTGATTCCATCCCAACGTCCTGCAGCTCATAATGCTCGTCAGTGCACCCAACATCCACACCCCTCCTTCACTCGCGACTTCACCTCAGCTTCCACCAGCTCAGTCTTCTTCACTTGGGAGTCCAGATTCTTTAGACACTGAGCTTCTTCCAACAACTGGCCATTTAGGACACTAATTTTGCTCTCATCGACAGTCCTCGAGCATCTCATTACTTTACTCTTACCCACGTTCACTCGAAGCATCCTCCTCTCGCACACTCTACCAAACTCAGACACCAGCCTACATAGCTCTTCCTCTGAATCCGCCACCAGCGCCATATCATCCGCAAACAGCAACTGGCTCAACTGCCAACTCCGCCCATTCGCTTCCAACAGCTCAGAGCCACGACCCAACACTCGCGTTCACCTCCCTGACCACTCCATCCATGTAGAGATTGATCAGCCCAGGAGACATCACGCAGATTTGTCTCGGACCCCACTTTTACTGTGAACCAATCACTCGCCTCGCTCCCCACTCTGAGACATGCTCGGCTGCCAACTTAGAAACTGCACCGCTTTCAACAGCTGTCCACCACCGCCCTACGATGGAGTCTGCGTTAACTTCGCGTTGGGACTCCGGTGGAACATGGAAGCAAATGATGAATAAATCGACAGCTTTCCGCCCACTCCATGCAAACGCAACTTTTCACAGCGCTTCCCTATCGATACTGTCACACAGCTTACCGACCACACGCAACAAACTGATATAATTAATGTTACCATGAAATAATTTAATGATTTGCAGGATCTATGACACGAATATGTTCTGAATATCACTTTGATTGGTCGATGGCTTGATCAAATGACGGTACTGTTTCGGGCAGAGCCACTTGCTGGTCATGAATATTTGAATACTGTGTGTTTATGCTGTTGGCGCCTTCGGAACGTAAAGAAAGCAGTTTGCTGCGTCACCTTCTTCGCAATGCCGCGTTCATGACACATGAGGCTGTTTGGTAGTTCTAATTTTTCCGGTGTTCATTCAGTGAAAAGCGACTCGTGTTAGCAGCGTATTTGCTCGTGATGGCATGCGCAGATCGAGCTCCTACACTAAGAACGATGAAAAGCAGATTTTGGCACTAGAGTTTGGTTATAAATCTATCTGATCAGGGAATATATTTCCAGTGCAATTTCGTATGTCCGCAGTACGGGAAATACTCGTCCATATTTTTAGCAAGCGTTCCAGCATTCGCGCAGTATCCGCCTTCATGATTATTAACCGTAATGCATCAAACTATCTTGCAATGATATTCACATTGAGTTGGTGACTTGTCTTGCCATCAAATGCGACATTCTGCCTCTCAATTTGCAGAAATTCGTAAATTTCGCCGTTACTTACATTTCTGTTTCAGTAGTGACGTGAATTCATACTACTGTAATTCTCGTATTAGGTCGTAGCTGGATTTGAAAAGATAGCTCGGTCAATTTCAAATCTAATGATATCAATCCATTACCGGAATGGATTATTTGGTTCTTCAGAAATTGGAGACCAAAGGTGAAAGATTTAGGTAAACCCACGTATACTTAATGGTGGAAAGTTGAGTCATTACTTGTGGCACACGTACACCGCGAGCGATACGCCGGCCACTATAAAAGGCCGATAATGCATATGCGTCTCTTGTCGCCTGTGTCGCCTCTGAGTTGACCTATATAAATGCAATTTTCATCAACTGTAGGAAACTGATATCGTTACCACTGAGTTGCTCATTGTGGCTAGAGACATCTATTTTAACGTTACCCGCAGGTACGCGACGAATTCGCTGTACTAGGTCACGAGCCCCAGCAAGGTCAACAACGTGTGTGCTTCAAGTATCCCGTTTTCTTTCTCCAGGGGCGGATACGTCGAGCACAACCATCGCCACAACGCCGGCAAAGCTCTGGCCAAGAAAGAGGCCCGCTCTGCCATCCTTGCCTCTGCTGGCAAGAAGGTCAAATCCTCCCAACCCCAGCAGAAGAAGAAGGCCCCCGTCGCCAAGACCTCTGCCAAGAAGCCCACTCAGAGCAAGAAGACCAAGGCGTAAATAAATGCGGAGGCGATGAAACTTTATTTTTTTCTGAATTCCCAACATCTCGCATCAGCGCACATGAAAGATCAAAAGGAGCAGATTGAACAAACATTAGCTTACCTTTAGTGATTGAGTAATGATGAAAAGTTGTATCGAGTGTCACCGGAGAAAAATTCTGATCGTAGTTGAACATTCACTCGATGATGGTCGCTCTATTTACACACTTCAGCACTAACCGCCCTACGGGGGAGTCTGCATTAACTTCCGCGTTGGGACTCCGGTGGAACATGGGAGCAAATACAAACTTCAGCACTACGTTGGGGTGGATGGATGATTATTCATTTTATAGATCATTAACACTTTATTTTAGTATTTTAGTATTTCTTCTTGCATGGGCTCCATTATTTTTCTCTGCTTTTTTTCATGGTGATGAATTTTGCATTGGTTATTTTATTATATGCATCGAGGTTGGTTGAGACAAGGTGACCCAGGGAGAGGAGGTACTCGTGGGATCCGCGGGACTCGAGGACCCGGGGTTTCGGGAACCCGGGGGACTTGGGAGACCAGGTGGATTTGGGGTGGTCCACTTGGACCTTTCTGGGGCCCTTTAAGACACCCTTGAGACCCTTTGGGAGCCTTTTGAGAAACTGTGGGACCCTACAGAGGCCCCTCTGAATCCTGGAACCTCTGCTCCCCCCTCCCAGCGCTGTAAAACCCATACACAGAAAATTGTTTGTGAGATGCATGAGTATAACGATTAACCATTACAGTCCGCGGATTGCTGGCACAAGGGGCGAGGGTCGCGCCGAGGCTGGTTGAGGTG